>PVLC010008034.1:23008-34870 GCA_004027655.1 Graphiurus murinus
GTACTGGGGATTGAACTCAGGGGCATTCTACCTCCGAGCTACACCCCCAGCCCTATGTTTTATTCTTTATTTTGAAACCGAGTCTCACTAAGTTGCGGAGTGCCTCACTAGGTAGCTGAGGCTGGCCTCGAACCCGGATCCTCCGGTCTCAGCCTCCCGAATGCTGGGATTACAAGCGTGCGCCACCACGCCCGGCTTCTTTCATTTTATCATTTATAAAATTAAGGAAATGAAATGGATTTCTCACTGTCATTTGGATGTTTTGTTTTTAGGCTTTAAAAATGTAGTTGTTTGGGGGTATTGGAGAATATCAGTCATGAACATGGTAAAAGACAGAATTGTAATCAGCTTAGAGATTCACCCACAGAGAGTAATTTTTTTTTTTTTTTAATTTGGAAACACATTTTTGAGGGAATGCAGTCTGAGAAGAAAGAGGTTGCTCAGAAATATGCAAACTGTGTGTTTTACATTTTATAGACTATAAGAGTCCTATTGTGTTATGGCAATTTTGTGAAATAGGTGACCGATTATTCTCTTGTATACTTTGGCCTTTTATTTTATATTGGATTTTGGAGCAGAAGGAACTTTTTTCTCTCTCTCTCTCTTTCAATGTAACACCAGTACCAAAAAAAAAAAAAAATTCCAATCAGACAGTAAAAGTGATATTTCAACGTGTGGATTTTTGAAAATGGATTTTTAAAAGGTGTGTAGGGGAGGGCATTTTTGCATCTTGTTACTAGTATCCAAAACTATTCGTTGTATAGGCAGAGAAGTAACTGTTATTGAGAATTTTCTGGCATTATTTTAACCAAGCATATTGTTATTTGATCTTCACAATATATGTGAAAGATAGACATTGTCATCTTTTTTTCTTTTTTTTTTTTTTTATTGACCCTAGGAGGGGCATTCTACCTCTGAGTTATACATAGCCCCAGCTCGATTTTATTTTTTACTTGGAAACAGGGCCTTGATAAATTGCCCTGTCACCCTCCCAAGTATTGGGATTACAGGAGTATGCCACCACACTTGGCCTACTTCTCAGCTGGGGACTTTGAGTTAGGCAGCTCTGCCTCTGAAATCCAGTCTGCTGCTTACAGACCAAAACTGTACAATAAAATATATAGCATTTTCATTATCTTATAAAATTTCAATTATGACACAGAACTATGCCTTCATAATTTAGACAAAATTCTGTGTGTGTTTCCCAGTGGTCACTTTCCCCACACTCAGCCACCGTTGAGCAAGTTACTCAACTGGAATTACAAATGTGCACCACCACACCTGGTTCTGCACAGATTTTTAACCAACTGCCCAGAACGGAAGCCTGGGATTCATTATTTCTTAATTTTTTCACTTACCAGAGACCTCCCGCCTTGGTGGAAGGGGCTGTGTGTCTGTGAGTTTTCAGTTTCCAAACTTGTCAAGTGGAAGCCTCATTGGTTGAGTGGAGACTGAATTTTCTGGTGTGTGGCAGGCTGTTATTCAAAGATTCCCCCCTAGGGGAGCCCTGGTGCTTGCTTTGTCCAGCAGAAATGCCGAAGGGCAGGGAGGGCCCGAGGGAGAGCCAGCCCGCCTGGGAAGAGTTTAGAGAGGACATGCCACACAGGGCACCTCTGTGGCTTTAACTGCTGGGACGCCTGACTCAGTTCCCAAAGAAGTCAGAGGTCTGGAGGCTGAAGTTCTGAGTCGCCTGCCTCTGGGGACCAGAAAACCAGGTGTCCAGAGGCAAGAGCCCAGCACTCCCCTTTCCTCTGGTCAGGAAGGCCAAGGAGGTCAGGGATACAGAGGGAAGGGGGCAGTCCTAAGAACTCACTCGAAGCACAAACAGACCTCGCTTTGCTTTCCTTTAACTCCTCATTGTTAGAAATGTCCAAACATACACAAGACCCGAGAAAGAATGACCAATACTCTCTGAACCAAACTGGCTGAGGAAAGGCCAAGTTCAATGAAGTTTAGATTTGGGACATCCAGCCGAGCGGGGTGGCCCACACTTGTCATCCCAGCATTTGGGAGGCTGAGACTGGAGAATTGCAGGTTTGCAGCCAGCCTCAGCTACTTAGTGAGGCTCTCCACAACTTAGGGAGACCCTGTTTCCAAATAAAGAATTAAAAAAATAGGGCTGGGGGTGTAGCTCGGAGGTAGAATGCTGCTGGGTTCAATCCCCAGTACCACAAAAACAAAAACAAAAAAAAAAGAAAAAGAAATTGGGACATCCAATTCTAATATATATTGGATGTACCAATAATATATATATATAGAAAAAGAATTATATATTATTGGTGCATTATAATCATACATCTTATTGGTGTCGTGTAATCACACATCTTGCTGACGTTCAGGACAGCTGATCCCAAGTCCCTCTAGTCATTGGGCTCACCCCCACCACTGTCCAAAAGGCTTGGTGTTCTAAAAGATTCATGAATTAGAAGATTTGGAAATTACTAGAGTCCTGGTATATACACTTGCGGAAGTTTTGGAAATCTCATTTCACCAACATTTGCATTTCTTAAAGTTCAAAAACAGGGCCAGTATTTTGAGAAAGGCACGAACCACTCTATGTATGGACGACTCGGGTGCCGGCGTCATTCTGACCTTCTGCAGGGTTGCCCTGTGCCCTCCTTGGAATCAGGGGCCGCTTCTGAGAGTCCAGGAGGGGCTATTTATAACCCTCTGGGACAGCAGCCATGAACTGCGACTCCTCTGAGCAAACCTGGCCCCACAGTCACCCTACCTCTGAAACCCCGCCATCCTCCTTCATCCTGTGGGAGGCTTCCTGGGGCCTGAGTCACCCTCTGAAACGTGTGTCTCTGTTTGCTGTCTTATATGCGGCATGTATGGCTTTATAAATATTATATGTACTCATACTTACAACCATTTCCTATTAATTTGGGCCAGGAATTAAGGATGCTTATTTTGCACATCTGAAAAAAAACTAAGTGTTAAACATTATTTTAAGCTGGACATGGTTGTGTACGTTTGTAATCCCAGTACTTGGGAGGCTGAGATCAGAGAATCCGGGTTTGTGGCCAGCCTCAGCTACTTAGTGGGGCCCTCCGCAACTTGTGAGACCCTGTTTCAAAATAAACAATAAAAAATAGGACTGGGAGTGTAGCTCAGAGGTAGGATGCCCCTGGGTTCAATCCCCAGTACTACAAAAAAAGAAAAGAAAAAAATTATTTTAAATACCAGAACCTATTACCAAAGTTCAGTCTCTAGGTTAATTCTACTGTTTCAGTCTTTTCTCAAAATTCTAAGAATTTAGCTGAGCGTGGTGGCGCATGCCTGTAATCCCTGCACTTGGGAGACTTAGACAGGAGGATCACAGGTTCAAGGACAGCCTCAGCAAGTAGTGAGACTTATCAACCTAGCAAGACCCTGTTTCCAAATAAGAAATAAAATCAGGCTAGAGGTGTAGCTCAAAGGTAGAATGCCTCTGGGTTTAATCCTCAGTACCACAAAAAAAAAAAAAAAAAAAAAAAAAAAATCTAAGAATTTGTTTCTAGGTTCAGACACTTGAAAATCTGGGGGTCTGGGTATGAAATGGTGTTAAGGATATTTGGTGTGTGACAAGTCAGAGATGCCTGGTGTGTGACAAAACTCTATTGCTGGACCTGGCTCCAGGTAACTGGATATTAAGGACGCCAAAGGATTTCTCTTCCTGCGGCCCTAGATCTTGGACAGTGTGTACCTTCTCCATTAGACTTCCAAAACGTGATGTTGAAATAGGGGATAGGGATGTTAATGTGAAACTTTAAAAAAAGTCTTCACGGAGCAATGGACTTCAGAAAGCTAAGGTTGCTGGATTATATCCAGTTTAAGTAGTTAAATAGTCCTCTATCCACAGTTAGGGTGAGTGCAGAAGTATAGATAACCATAGAAGGTCAAAAAAAGGGGGGGGAGGTTGTGAATCTAGGTTAGCAAATTTTACATACTTTCCCAAATTACCTTTTTTTTTTTTTTTTTTCTTTTTTGGTGCTGGGGATTGAACCCAGGCTATTACACATGGTAGCAAATACATCCTTTAGATCTAACCCCAGCTCCCTGCATTACTTCTGTAACATACATTTTTGAACGATTGTACTAGGAACACGCATTCATTATGGAATATGTAGGTAAGAAAGATTTAAAAGTCACAGAGTTGACAGTCTTCCCTAGTGCATACCAGATTGCTTTATAGGATAGTATAGAGGCATATGTTTACATATCTTATACCATAGTGGATAATTGTCTGACAGAGCCCAGCATACAAAAAAATGTATTACACGTTTTCGCAAATACCTTTCAGGCAGCCTGAGCCCTCTTTCCGGGAGAATCCCAGCTTGGTTGCCTTCCGTGCAGAGCCGACCAGAACTTCAGAAAGGCCCAGCTTCTGGATTTACCCCATATGTTAACCGGCTTCTCCCATATGTGCAAGAAAGCTGTGGAGGAGCCCAACTGTGGCCCGGGACGGCCCCACGGGGAATCCTGTGTGTTACAGAGCCGCTTCCTTCTAAATGAGTGCCTTCGCCCCCCTGTGCAGGCAGCCATCTATTTGGGTCCCCGAAAATAGTAACAGCATGGTGAACTTGAATTAAAGAATATTTATTTTGCTGTCTGTGTATAGTACAAGCTGCTTCCTCAGTTGCTGGATGGGCTGAAGGGGTAGTTGTGGGGTGTGGGGGAGAAACAGCAGTGCGATTTTCTTTCAGCTTGAATTCACCCTCGAGAAGAGAGCGAGCAAAGTACAAGGCGTGTGGCTTTTGCCTAGATCGGAGCTACAGTTGGGTATGCCCTGTCACCGAGCCACGTCTCGTGCATAATTACCCAGGCTCCAAGGGAACACGTTATTTCGGGAAGCATAGCTCAGGATCAATCATATGGAGGGCTGTCTGCTGGGAGCCTTCGTGCGGTTGCTCACCAGAGAGGCCCCAGAGGAATTCTCTGTGCCCTTTGTGCTAGACTCGGGGAGACAGGTGTGACCCCACAGGACACCTGGCTAGTGGCTAAGCCAGGCTTCTGGCTCTGCCTGTCTTGAGCTCTGATGGCCAGGCACCAGTAGCTTGCATGTAGTTCTTGGATCTTACTACTTTTTTTTTTTTTTCTTTAACCTTTTAGAGCAAAAAAGATGTAGACTTTGATTTGGTTAGTTTAACATATGCTTCTAGCCCGAAAATAGTTTGGGAAGGATCCGCATATTTCTCATCTTGACTCTTTTGGATTTGACAGCTAAAATGAGGGGTTTCACCAAGATCATTTGTGAATTCTCTTTTAGAAGAGAAAGCACCATATTGCTTTTTTTAAAAAAAATGTACAACCACTTTATTTTATTTATTATTATTATTATTTATTTTGTGTGTGTGTGTGTGTGTGTGTGTGTGTGTGTGTGTGTGTTACTCGGGATTGCACCCAGAGGCATTCTACCTTCGAGCTACACTCCCAGTCTGATTTTATTTCTTATTTGGAAATAGGATCTTGCTAGGTTGATGAAAGTCTTACTACTTGCTGAGGCTGTCCCTGAACCTGTGATCCTCCTGTGTCAGCCTCCCAAGTACAGGGATTACAGGCGTGTACCACCACGCCCGACTTTTTTTTTTAAGTAATAATAAATTGTTTTGAGAATTTTAAGACACTCTTTGGCATTACATAGTGGCACCACCATCTCGCATTGCAATCTAGCACCAGGAATCTGTATCTCAGAAGCATTCCATGCCCTTGCTCATTGCCTAGCTCTAGTTTGAGGATTCTAGAGAAGCAGAGATGAGGAGTGGTGGCTGAAAAAATAAGAACCCAGAGAATGAGTCATGGGGACTCCTGCAAGTGGTAATGAAATGTTTGTAGGAAATTTCAGGAGCAGGGAAGGAAATCAACAGATGGAAATACTTTCATTTCTTGATACATGTAAGATCTTTATGAAACAGAGACAAATGCTACATAAGCCAACTCTCATCCAGTATTATTTATGGTGATCAGTCTCAGAGGGAACATGGGGACAGGCACCGGGTTTAAATGGAGAGTTTGACATGACAAAGGAATGCAGTAAGTCTGGACTTAGGACAGTTGTCGCTTCCACGGGACAAGGAGGGCAAACTGTAACTTAAGATCAGCAAGCAAGAGAGAGACTTCAGTTAGCTCTCTGTAGCATTCTCAGAGTGGATTACTGCTTGTCTTCATCAAAATCAATGTCTATACACAAGCTTATCAAAGCCCATCGCTGTGCTGAGCGCGGGGCGGTGGGAGGGAGAGGGAGCTGGCTGGGAACCGGGGGAGGGCTCACCCAGCGCTGTGTGCGTGTGTGCTTCTGTCACCTTGAACTGCATCAAGATGTTTGATGACAATGCACCGATTAAAAAAAAAATTAAAAATCAGTAAAACTTAGATGGGAGTAGTGAATGTTCTAGCTTGTTTCAATGTTGACCTCCCTTTAGAAGAGAGACTCAGAAGATGTTTCTCAAGTAAAAGCATAATCGCAACTCTCCTACAAAGAGAAAAGTGAATATGTGTTGAAGACGATATTTCACTCATTAATGGGGAAACTAGTGAGATAGAACTGGGAATGGTGGTGCACGCTTGTAATCCCAGTACCTGAAAGGCAGCCAGCCTCAGCAATTTAGTGAGGCCCTTCACAGCTTAGTAAGACCCTGTTTCAAAATAAAAAGTTAAAAAAAAAATAGGACTGGGAGTGTAGCTCAGAGGTAGAATAATCTTGGGTTCAACCCTCGGTACCAAATAAACGTGTTTATGGGCTGGGGATGGAGCTGAATGGCTGAGCCCTTGCCTGGCATGCACTTGGCCCTGTGTTCAATTCCCAACACTGCAAGAAATTAAAAAAGAAATTAAAAACAAAGAATAGACATGTGTATAGGTAGGAATATTGGCATGAATGTCCCAGTGGAGGTGTATTTTTGCTGTGGGTGGCGGTAGGGGGCTGTCCCTCTACCAGAGAGAATTCAGTTTCATGTCTACAGAGAGAGGATCTTGCAGGCTGTCAGTTGTCTGTGGCTTGAGAGCTGTAATAACCAAGAAGGGGAGCCATGCACAGTACACCTGTTTCCCACGGGAGCACAGAGCTTTCCCTGAAGATACAGATATGCACACGCACGTGTGTGTGTGCATGTGTGTGTGTGTGTGTGTGTGTGTGTGTGTGTGTGTTTTGCTGGGGATTGAACCCAGAGGTATTCTGCCTCTGAGCTACACCCCCAGCCCTATTTCATTTTCTTATTTTGAAACAGGTTCTCACTAAGTTGCGGAGTGCCTCATTAGGTAGCTGAGGCTGGCTGCGAACCCAGATCCTCCAGTCTCAGCCTCCCAAATGCTGGGATTACAAGCGTGTGCCACCACGCCCGGCTGGGCCTCAATAATTTTGCTGAGGCTGGCTGTGAACCTGCGATCCTCCCTAGGCTACATGAAGTCTTATTAGCCATTTCTCCTTTCCAGATTCCTAGCTGTAATCCATTCCCTCCTTTCTGGAAGCTTTGAGGGAAGATTCCACATATCAAGTGATCCTTCCTCACACGCAAAGTAGCCTGGGCGAGATTTGGCTTTGTTGAAAAACCTGAATTGCGTTTATTTTTCTTGCTCCGCAGCCTCAGAGCTTAATGCCTTGGCTTCTGTGTTCTTATTAGCCCGTGGACTAAGTGGAAATCGACGTCTTGAGCCTGGCAGTCTAAGCCTTTAGGATCACAGTTCCACATTTCTGATTAAAACCAGACCTAAATAAGACTATCTTCCCAAGAGCAGGGAGCGCCCTCTTTAACCTGCCCACTTAAAGACTCATCCATTAGCTCCTTTCTATTTTTAGATACCCCGAACTGGGGAAGTTGCCTGTTATTCTTGAAAAGTATTTCTTTTTTTTTTTTTTTCTGGCAAGTTAACAGAGTCTTTCTTAGCATTTAAGGATTCTGTAATTAGACTGACATGATAATAATAAGTTTTTAAAAACCTAGAACTTGAACAGGTATACATTTTTGGTTTCTTGGTCTTTTTATATTTTTGTTAAAGGAAAAAAAATCTGGTTGCTATCCTTTTTGATTTCTCCCAGAAAGTCTGACGGGTAGATCTTATTCAGCTAATGGCTTCTTCTTCTTCTTCTTTTTTTTTTTTTTTTTTTTAATACTTGTATTGGTGCATCGTAGTCTCACATCATTAAATAGTTCAGAGTGTTAGGGACAAGGGTGCACACAGCCCTGGGTGAGCTTCTCCCCGCCCCCCTTCCCAATTCCTCCCCTTCCCCATACATGGCATTGAGATTGGTGTTGATAATTTCACACCCATATATAACATCAGTGGCAGTGATCCTCACTCCCCTAGACGCCTCCACCCCTCCACTGGGGGGTCTCCTCCCTTATCTAAAGTCCCTCTTGTATCCGGATTACTCCCTAGCTTCCACACATGAGAGAAAACACATCACCCTTCCCTTCCTGTGACTGGCTCATCTCACTTAACATCACCTTCTCCAGGTCCCTCCATCTTCCTGCAAACAACATCATTTGCTTCTTCTTGTTTGCTGAGTCGAATTCCATCATGCATGCGCCTCTCCCGTCATTCTGTAATCCGTTCATCTCTTGATGGACACCGAGGCTGGTTCCATGATCCGGCTGTTGGGAAGGCCACTCTGGTCCAGCCGCTGTCCAGAACACAGAACAAAGATCCCTGTTTTTCCACGGGCCGTTTTCTCCGGCATTTCTTAGGATGTTCAAGTGGTAGGGGTGGTGACGGCCTCTGGAAGCTCCGGAGGCATTTGTGAGCTTTCCTACCCCCCAGCTTTAGACCATCAGGCGTCCTGAAGCATTGGATAAGAAGAATCCTGAGTCCTGCTTGCAAGATAGTTAATCAACAGGAAAACAGCTGCCTTTCTTTTTTTCTCATACCTTGGGTGATTAAATCTGTCTTTGTCAGTATCCTTGGATAAAAGGATAAAAGTTAAAAGCAGCATTTTTTTTCCTTTTTGTGGTGCTGGGAATTGATCTCAGGGCCATTCTACCTCTGAGTTACACCCCCCAGCCCTATTTTATTTATTTTTATTTGGAAACAGGGTCTCACAAAGTTGCTGAGAGACTCACTAAGTCTCGCTGAGGCTGGCCTCAAACCTGAGATCCTCCTATCTCAGTCTCCTAAATACTGGGATTATAGATGTGCGCCACCATGCCTGGCTAAAAAGCAGATTTTTTTTTAAACCGTTGAAGTTTTAATTAACCTGTGACTGAGATACAGTTTAAACTACTGCAACTTGGAATAGGTTCTGGCTCTAGGTGTGTGAACGCAGGTGCACCCATGGGGAGTGGGGTTCTCTAGGTGCTGCAGAGAAAAATATGGCCCCTACCAAGCCCATTGTGTTCATTTGGGGGCTTTGATTCATTGTGTGTGTGTGTGTGTGTGTGTGTGTGTGTGTGTGTGTGTGTGTGTGTAGGCATCTAAAAGGTTGGGTGGCCAGCTACAAGCTTTCCTTTTGCAGTGAAATACAGTGGGATTTGCCTTTTTACAAGAGTTAGTCTAAAGGTTCTTTGTAGCTGGGTGTGGTGGCGCACGCTTGTAATCCCAGCATTTGGGAGGCTGAGACCGGAGGATCCAGGTTCTCGGCCAGCCTCAGCTACCTAGTGAGGCACTCCGCAACTTAGTGAGACCCGGTTTCAAAATAAAGAATAAAAAATAGGGCTTGGGGGTATAGCTCAGAGGTAGAATGCCCCTGGGTTCAATCTCCAGTACTGCAAAAAATAAAATTTAAAAAAAGGTTCTTTGTATGTGATTGAACTATGAATCAAGTCCTGATTTGAACATAGCTTGTTATTTTTATTATTCCATAGTTGGAAGATATTTTTTAATTGGCAAAATGTTTTTATCCCCGATCAGCAAAATCTGATGTTCCACAGACCTTCAACCCAGAGGGGGTTAAGAGACATTAATGAGGCTCTGTGTTCTCCAACAGTGGTGGGAATACTTGTGAAAACCCTGGAGAAGATGAAGACTGGGCAGCGTCCAGGCTCCTTGGATCACACACCTTCTCGCACCCCCTGTCTACCTGGGCGGCAGGATCCAGGAGTTGTACTAAGCAGCCGTGCTTACCCTTAGTCACAGGCGGCGGAACATCTCCCGTGCTCAAGCAGGCTTACATCGTGCCGTGGGCTGTTTTAATTTTCCTGTGCAACCTTCTCCTACCTGAGCAAGGTTCTGGAATGACTTAATTCTCTTTCAGTGTAAAGCCCACAACACCTCAACATACTTATTTATTTATTATTTTTTGGTACTGGGGATTGAACCCAGGGGCATTCCTCCTTGGAGCTATACCTCTGTCCCTTATTTTAAGTTTTTTTGTGTTGTTTTGTTTTTGGAACAGGGTCTCGCTAGGTTGCTGAGAGTCCCACTACTTGCTGAGGCTGTCCTTGAACCCGTGATCCTCCTGCCTCTGTCTCTGTGCTCCAGCACGCCTGGCTTCGATGACCTTTTGAGCCATTTCGTAGTGCTGATCATGGCGATGACTGTCCTCTCCCCCTATTTGTTTGTTAATAGCCAGGGAAGCATCTGAACATGAAGGACAAATAATTGCACGGTGCCAGAGCCAGAAATAGAATTCAGGTTCCGAGCCATGACTGCGGACTGCACACACGGGGCTCCACCTGTTCTCCTTGCCCCCCTTCTTGGGGACTTGTTTGTCCCACGCCACCGGGTGTGGGCCAGGATGAGAGTCAGGGCGGGTTAGAACCCACAGGGTGGGCTCCTTGACTCCCCGAGGAGAGTAAATGATATCCAGCTTCAGAATAGCGTATTTTGACCTGATATGCAGCGCTCTTATGATTGACAAGTGACAAGTTATCAGGCCCTCCCTCCCCTGACCTGTGAGTGTGCAGTCGAGTTCATTTCATTTCCCCCCCAAAAAAGTCCTCATGCATTTCCAGTTTAGAAAATGTGATCTGAAATGAGTATTACATTGTAATTATTATGAAAGAAAAAGTTGGTTTAAGAAGTAGAAAGGAAAGCTGGGTATGGTGGTGCATGCCTGTAATCCCAGGACTTAAGAGACTGAGACAGGAGAATCGCAGGTTCACAGCCAGCCTCAGCTACCTAGTGAGGCACTCCACAACTTAGTGAGACCCGGTTTCAAAATAAAGAATAAAAAATAGGGCTGGGGGTGTAGCTCGGAGGTGGAATGTCCCTGAGTTCAATCCCCAGTACCGCAAAAAAAAAAAAAAAAAAAAAAAAAAAAAAAAATAGGGGCAAGGGTATAGCTCAGAGGAAGAAAGCTCCTGGGTTCAATCCCCAGAACCATGAAAAACGAGGAGGAGGAGGAGAAGGAGGAGGAGGAGAATTGATAGATATGCTGCCAGAATGTTTTGCTTGGAGAACATCCAGGGTTCTGAACAGCTAATCTTACCGGTGTCAGGCCAGGCTTAGGACATTACTGCAGAAAGAAGTAACTGAGAAGAGAAATAGACATTCACAGAACCCAGGCAGCCTCACGACGGGCCCATCCGTGTGCATGCCCAGCTACACTCTTCCAGGTAGAATTGTTCCTGCGTGTATATGGTCAAAGAATCACAGAGGTAACTTATCTTGCTGGAAAAAAAAATCTTTCCCACCTTTACCCTGTGGAATAACTAGAATGCCCATTGGCCGAATAAACTTAAAAAGACACCAGGTACCAACACACAGTAGCCAAAGCACACGAGTTTAGCTCACTGATTCAGCAGGGACAGGAGTGCTTTTTTGCCCTTAGGCACACATGCCAATTGTCCTGTGGTGTAATTATTATTTTTTAAATTTTATTGGTGCATTGTAACCATACATCGTGATGAAATTCAGAGGGGTCATTTCACTTTGAGAAAGGCAGAAGTCCTGGTGTGCCCATGGACTGAAGACTTTGCTTCTAAGTCCCTCATGAAAGGCGGAATG
>PVLC010008034.1:34970-60637 GCA_004027655.1 Graphiurus murinus
GCTTGTAATCCCAGCATTCGGGAGGCTGAGACCGGAGGATCCGGGTTCGCGGCCAGCCTCAGCTACCTAGTGAGGCACTCCGCAACTTAGTGAGACTCGGTTTCAAAATAAAGAATTAAAAAATAGGGCTGGGGGTATAGCTCGGAGGTAGAATGCCCCCTGAGCTCAATCCCCAGTACCACAAAAAAAAAAAAAAAAAGAAAGGCGGAATGGCTTCTCCCGCCGCTCTCTGGGGCTTGGCAGTTCTTGCTTAATGGAGCTTCCTGGGAAACTCCTTCAGCTGAGGTGTTTGTCAGCCACCGTGTGACACGCTGGGGACTGAAGCACGTTTTGTGGGCCTCTCAAGCACGTTCAGGCAGGTAACAGAGGCAGACGCTACTGCTGGTTTGAGTCTCCTTCAGTCTTATGGGAGGAAGGCACCCTGGTTGCAAGTCACCAGAACGTGGCTTCGACCTCAGCCCCACCCCTGGTCCCCGTGTGGGCGGAGCCTCCATCCACGCCCAGGGGAGACCTGTCCAGGCAGTGGAGACCAGCCTATACCTCCAGACTGCCCATCCTGGCCATTGGCGCAGGAGTGGAGACCCCTTCTGTTTCGGAAGGAGACCCCACTGTCTGCTGCAGTTGCCTGAGAAGACAACCCAGTGAGACAGTGCCCACCCCTGCATTTCCATCTTTTCTCTCTGTGACGTGAACACTCCTTTAGCTCTGTCTCAGCATCTTTGGAGGGTGTAAGGACTAGAGACATCTACCTTTCTTTTCTGGAGGTAGATGGTTTGCTGGGGAATCATATGACAGGCTTTTCTGTACGTGTGTGTGTGTGTGTGTGTGTGTGTGTGAGAGAGAGAGAGAGAGACACACACACACACACACACACACACATACACACACACACACACTGGGGATTGAACCCAGGGATTGTTCTACTTCTGAGCTACACCCCCAGCCCTTCCTTTTTTATTTTTATTTTTTTAAATTTTGAAACTTGGTCTAAGTTGCTGAGAGTCTCACCGAGTTGCTGAGGTTGGCCTTGAACCCATGATCCTCCTGTCTCACCCTCCCAAATACTGGGATTACAGGCATGCGTGCGCCACCACACCCGGCTTTTCACTTCATACCCTTTTGTGTCACTTGAATTTTGAACCAAGGAAATGTATTACCTATTCAGAAAGTAAATGCCTAAAATTAATATTCAAATAAATAACAGATTCTTATAGTAATCTTACCTTCAGAAAATCCTTCGTTATCTAGATTAGGGCTGCCCAGTAGAATTTTCTGGGCTGGTGGGAATGTCCTATAGCTATACAGTTCTACACAGTCACCCCTGAAGATGGCTTGCACAACTTAGGCTAAATCTTTAATTTCGATTCATTTGCATGGAATTAAATTTAAATTGCCACTAGTGACTAGGGGCTGCCATGTAGACTGGGTATAGATCTGGACCTTCTCCCCTGTTTAGATATGTTTTAGGAGAAATTGTTATTAGTTTAGGACTTTTAGGGCAAAATTTATTACTGTGAATCCAAGAAAATGCTTACTTTTTTTTTTGACCCTTGAATTTAACACCATCACATATTTCTTAAAACCGGTGGCTATTGGATTTGGAAATCCCCTTTATTACCCAGGGAAGTCATTTTTATGGACGCTTCATCTGTTGTAGTCTGGCTTGTGGGCAGCCTATTTTTGAGGAGGTCGATTTTCTCTGGGTGAACACAAACTCTGTTTGTGTGCATCCCGCCCCCAACCCCACAGTTAACGCGCCGGGCACTTTGTTCCTGAGCCTAGCAGCTGTTGTGAGACAAGGGGACAGTTTGCATTCTTAGCCAGCAGCTGCCAGAAGCATTTCTAATCTGGTTTTGGCAGGAAATAGCGCACAAGTGGAAGCCAAGTTAGGAGAAGCTTGAAAAATAAACAGAAGGACTTTGGACGCCACTAACATGTAGTCTGTTTTCCGTTGAAGGTTGCCCCAGTGACTGGTTAACAGGACTTGACTAGGAGCCGTTCCGGGCAGGGCTCTGTCCGATTGTGTCTGCAATCCAGGGTCTAGTTCAGGGCCTGGAATAGGCTCATAGGAGGTTATTGTTGTTGTTGTTTTTTTTTTTTTTTTTTTTTTTCGGTACTGGGGATTGAACTCAGGGGCATTCTACCTCCGAGCTATACCCCCAAGCCCTATTTTTTTTTTTTATTCTTTATTTTGAAACCGAGTCTCACTAAGTTGCTATTGTTGTTGTTTTTTAATATGCTTAGCTCTACTGCAAATTTGCTTAATTGATTTAGTTAAGAGCTGAAAACTATTGCTTATCCAAGAGAAGCTGCTCATAATTAGCGGTTACGGGTCCCTCCTCCCCTCTCTCTGCCACACAATGGCTCCCACACTCGGCTCTGAAGAAAGACATTTGAACATTCCTTCAACAGTATTCCCGCGCCCATTGTAAAATACAGCTAATTTTTTTGTAGTGGGCAGGGAAGAAAACACATACTAGTTCAGTCTCGTTCCTACCATGTAAGAGCTTTCGGAAGGCGAAAGTATGGGAAATGTGGGACCTTTTAGACACAAAGGCAAATAAAAAATAAAGATCCTCAAGCTGGAATAGCAAACAAGTTTTTGTCTCTAAGGAGGAACTTTTACGAAGACCTTGCCTTCGGGTGTCCAATTCTGCTTTCTGTTGAAGGCTGGGGAGCACCAGCCTTGTAGCCCGTCTGGGATGTGTGGGGCGTGGGGTGCTGTGCTCAGCCGCATCTGGCTTTCCTTGCAGACCTTCACGGCCTGGTGCAATTCCCACCTGCGGAAGGCCGGCACGCAGATAGAGAACATCGAGGAGGACTTCCGGAATGGCCTGAAGCTCATGCTGCTTTTGGAAGTCATCTCAGGTTGGTGCACCCACTGCAGCCCTGCCCGTGAGTGTGTGTTCAGCATAGCCAAGCGACTGCGTGCAGAAGCTCCTCTCAAAAGTTCCCTCTGGACGCGGCTGGGCGAGAACAGGGTGTAACTGCCAAAGAACAGCTTTCCAAAGAGCAAGCTCCCCAGAGTCTCTTTTCTGTTCTAAAAACGGAGTGAATTCAGCCGGGCGTGGTGGCTCACACTCACTTGTAATCCCAGTACTTGGAAGGCTGAGACAGGAGGATCGCAGGGTTGAGGCCAGCCTCAGTAACCTTATTAGCAAGGCTCTCAGAAATGTAGCGAGATCCTGTTTCCAAATGTAAAAAATAAAATAGGGCTGGGGGTGTAGATCAAAGGTAAAATGCCCCTGGGTTCAATCCCTAGCACCACCACCAAAATAAATAAATAAATAAATAAATAAATAAATAAATAAATAAATAAATTCTGTTTGAAATGGACTTTTTAAAAATTAAAATAGCTGGGCGTGGTGGCGCATGCTTGTAATCCCAGCATTTGGGAGGCTGAGACCGGAGGATCCGGGTTCGCGGCCAGCCTCAGCTACCTAGTGAGGCACTCCGCAACTTAGTGAGACTCGGTTTCAAAATAAAGAATAAAAAAAAAAATAGGGCTGAGGGTATATCTCGGAGGTAGAATGCCCCTGAGTTCAATCCCCAGTACGCAAAAAAAAAAAAAAAAAAAAAAAAAAAATTAAAATAATGCTTATACAGCCTGCCTTGAAGCAGAATAAGAGAAGAAAAAAATGAGACTTACGTCACCACCCACTCTGTTGCCCTCTGTGTTCTTAGTCTGGCTAACGATGGTTCTAGAAATCAGAGCACCAGTGTCCCTGTGAAATGTCCCTGGGTGTGTGAGCTAAGATCCCCATAGAGTTCTGACTGGCACTGGATTTCATGTGTCTGGTTTATTTATTTATTGTTTATGTATTATATGTATGTATTTGGTACTGGGGATTAAACCCAGAGGCATTCTACCTCCCAGCTGCACCCCCAGCTCAATAGGTCTCACTAGGTTGCTGACAGCCTCGCTAAATTGCCAAGGTTGGCTTTGAACCTGTGATCCTCCTGTTTCAGCCTCCCAAGTACTGGGATTACAAGCATGTGCCACCATGCCCGGCTTATGTGTCTGGTTTGGATGGGAACCAGAAGGATCGCCCAGAGAGAAGCGTGACGGAGGAGTCTGCCCCAATCCATATATCTTCTTCGTAACTAGGTGTCTAAGACCAGCCCTGGCAGCGCCTCTGTGATTTGAACTAGGCCACCCCGACTTCCTCTCTCTGCAAGCCAGCAATGCCGAATGCCCTAGGGATACGACCCGCTTCTCTCTTTACCCATGTGAAAGTTGACCTATGGGCCAAACTAGATTCTCCTGGCAGGTCTAAAAAGCATATGATTCTTAAAACCGTGGCTCCCCATTGGTCTGACTGGGTTGGGTCAGCGTTCCCATTGCCCCGGCGAAGTAGAGAAACAGAAGACACGCTGTAAAGGGTTGGGTAGCCATTTCTGCTTGTGTCTTTGCTTGTTTGCTTCTGAGATGGTGTCTCCCGGTGTTGCCCAGGATGGTCTTGAACCTTGATCTTCCCGTCTCTGAATTCGGGCACTTTGATTCTGCCCCAAGGGTGACCCTCTCTGCCTGCACTGTGTTCTTCTCGTCCCACAGGGGAGAGACTGCCCAAACCCGACCGAGGAAAAATGCGCTTCCACAAGATTGCGAATGTCAACAAAGCTTTGGATTACATCGCTAGCAAAGGGGTGAAGCTGGTGTCCATCGGGGCTGAAGGTGAGGGGTGTTCTGGCCCGGTCTGCTGCTGACCTCTCAGCCTGGGACTTGAAGTGGGCCTCCCTGCCACCGTGTTCTGCGGCCACCTAGTTAGTACAAGGTGCTCTGCTGGGCACTGAGCCGACGAACATGAGGACAAATAGTACCACGAGTGCGGGGGGACCAGGCTCTAGGCTTCTTTGCAAAGCGTGCATGTATGTTTGCATTGCTTTGAATCTCTCTATGATGTGTAATTACAGTGCACCAATAAAAGCATGTATTGTATGTAGGTAGGTATGTATAGAGTCAAATATAAAATTACGTCTTCTTCAAACCAATTATAGGAATGAGAAAGAACATACACATTCCTGCTACTGGTAATAGGCACCAATTACTAGGAAGGAGGTGGCGTCCTGGCTCCCTGTGGGAGATTGGGAATCCAGGGAGATCCAGGACCTGGGACTCCTAGCGCCTCAGTGTGTGCAACTGAGTCCTGCTCAGAGTAGAGACGAGACTGTGTTCTCTGTATCTGATTATTTAAAACCTTAGCTCATGCAGTCTTAGACCTTTGGAAACTCTGAGTGGTGTTCAGTGCTAATACAATATGCAGGATTTGCGCTTATTATTAACCCGGAATTCATTTAAACTGGAGATACTTGGTTATAAATACCATGTTTATAACCAGACACACTGCGATGCTTATAAAAACAAAAAACACCCAGCAACATATACTGGTCTTCCCATCTGTATGCTTTTCAGCAGCTCTGAAGTTAAAACTTACACCCAGGAAAAAGCCCTGTACCGACGGCGGTAACGTCCCATGAACTTCTTGTTGTTCTTCTCGCCTGCAGAAATCGTAGATGGCAATGTGAAGATGACCCTGGGTATGATCTGGACCATCATCCTCCGCTTTGCGATTCAGGACATCTCGGTTGAAGGTGAAACTTGGTTAAGAGTCTCATTGTGTCTTCTGGAGATCGAGCTTGTGCATTGGAGTGTGATTAGGATATGGTAATGGGGAAAGGTCGCTTACATGATTGAGTGAAAGGCATGTAAGTGGAGGTTTCACAAATGTTAGGCCTGTGCATGGGGGAGGAAGCCCCCCCCCCCCTTACAGGGCTGTTTCACTCAAAGAAGTGGAATTATTTGGGGAAAAGACAAGCAGATGTTCAGAGCAGAAGTTACTTAAAAAAATGAGTATTTAAGCCAGGCACTGTGGCACATCCCTATAATCCCATATTTGGGAGGCTGAGACAGAAGGATTGCAAGTTTGAGGCCAGCCTCAGCAACTTAGCAAGACCCTCAGAGCCGGGCGTGGTGGCACATGCTTGTAATCCCAGCATTCGGGAGGCTGAGACCGGAGGATCCCGGTTCATGGCCAGCCTCAGCTATCTAGTGAGACCCTCTGCAACTTAGCGAGACCCGGTTTCAAAATAAAGAATAAAAAATAGGGCTGGGGGTGTAGCTCGAAGGTAGAATGCCCCTGGGTTCCATCCCTAGTACCGCCAAAAAAAAAAAAAAAAAAAAAAAGATCCTCAGAAATGTTTCAAATACAAAATAAATAAATAAGGGGTGTGAGTATAGCTGGGAGGTAGAATGCCCCAGGTTCAATCCCTAGTACCAAGAATAAATAAACTAAAAACAACAACAACAACAAAAGAGCATATATCATAATGTTCAGCTGCTCCTGCATTGTCATTTTGAACTCCCTCAAGTGTCCTTGGACGTCTGTCCCTGGGACCAGGGTCCTGGTTCCCGTCCACTTGCAGAGGCTGGGAGAAGGCCGGACGCACTGGCAGGTGGCCCCTGGGAGGTCTCTGGCAAAGGCAGCTAGGAGCTGGGTGGACTTAGAGCGGACCTCTCCCCACGGCCACTTCTTCTTGGCTGTCCCTACAGAAACGTCTGCCAAAGAAGGGCTGCTGCTTTGGTGCCAGAGGAAAACCGCTCCATACAGAAATGTGAACATTCAGAACTTCCACACCAGGTAAGCGCCGGGCACTCGGGCTCGTCCCCTCTCCTGGAACCCGCTGTGGTGTGGTGGTTCTCCGCGGTCGCCGGGGTTCCCTCCTCCTGTTTGAGCAGCACTCTGTGTGGGGAGGAGGACCGAGGCTGCAGAGTTCCCGGTGCTTAACACCTTCTGAGGAAGGACGTCCGTGAGCCGGCATTGGCTAAGGACCATGAGTGTCTGTGGGAAGCTGACGGGATGTGGAAATCCGCCCCGCTCGAGGCGTGTCCCGTCTCTTACATACACTTGCCTTAAAAAACAATAAATAAAGCCGGGCGTGGTGGCACATGGCCTGTGTTCCCAGTATTTGGGAGGCTGAGACAGGAGGATCCCGGTTTCAAGGACAGTCTTAGCAAGTAGTGAGACCGTCATCAACCTAGCGAGACCCTGTCTGCAACCTAAATAAATAAATAAATAAATAAACAAACAGGGCTAGAATGTGGCCTGGAGGTAGAATGCCTCTGGGTTCATCCCCAGTACCTCCAAATCAATCCAATCAATCAATATCATATGGGAGCCAAGGGTGGCTTCTGAGGGGTCCTGAGAACCCTTGTAGATGTGTCCCCAGAATGTGCTTGGGGTAGATGTCCTTGGGGGTGTTTATGGGGCAGCCCAGGGGTAAGGACTAAGATGGAAATTCAAGGAAAGGTGAGGGGCCCTGGGGACCGGGAGGGCAGGGACCGCAGGAGAGACTGCAGGCACAGACCCAGCAGCGGCTGGAAGCAGGGCCGGGTCCCCAGGGAGGTCCAATCTGTCCCTGAAAATACAAAGGAGAGAGCAGGGAGTGGGAGCGTGCACGGGCTCCTGGGAAGAAGATGGGCGTTCAGGATGGCGGCAGCCCCTGGGTGGGGGCGGGGAAGGCAGGAGGGGTGGCCAGCAGCTCCCGAGCAGACCCCCCCTGATGCTCTCCCTCCATTAACCGGTGTTCCTCTCCTCCTCCACATGGCGAAGCTGGAAAGATGGTCTTGGACTCTGCGCCCTCATCCACAGACACCGGCCGGACCTCATCGACTACTCAAAGCTTAACAAGGTCATTGTGGGTGGCCCGGCATGGGGTGTCCCCACCTTGCCCCCAGCATGTCATCCCCTGAATGAGCACATCCGCGCTGGCTCAGACTCCTGCGGTCCCGAGAGGGTCTCCTGGAAGAGCCTGTTCGCCAGCTAAGCTTCCCATGATGCAACTGGAAGGCAGCCAGGGAGACCCTCTCTTAGGGACAAGGGGACCAAAAGCCAGACTATCCCACGTGTCTGATGGCTTGGCTTGATTTCCTGGGAAGGCTCTCTCTTTATATAGTATGAGAGAAACATTATATATGCATATATAATATATATATGTATGTTTCTAGTAATTGGGAGATATATCTTAACATATATATCTTATATGTATATGTTTTATATATATGTATGTTAAGATTTTTTTTTCAAGATATATCTTAAAGATTTTATATTCCTAGATTGTACACATGAGCTCCAAAGACTATTTTGGGGGAGGACAAAAAGTTTCAAATACTCTAAGCCTCTTTAAATTCCCTTTGCCTTTCTGGGGGATTTAGTGGCTGACATGTTTACTTGGAACTGGTTAACCTGTTTCTCACAGAAAGGATCCTTCATAAACTATCTCACTAGCGGTACAGGTATTAGTTGTTACCTTAGATGTCTGATGTCTGGGGATTTTTGTTTTGTTTTGTTTTGCATTTTCTTTTCAAAAAATTGAATTTGGAAAATTTAAATAATTTTCCCTTTAAGGCTAAAGCTTCATGTGTCTAAATCTTAGCTTGGAGTTCTAAATCATACTCTAAGAGTACTTTTAAGCCGGGCATGGTGGCACACGCCTGTAATCCCAGTATTTGGGAGGCTGAGACAAGAGGATCGCAGGTTTGAGGACAGCTTCTGCAACTTAGTGAGGCTCTCAGCAGCCTAAAAATTAAAAGGGCTCGGGGTGTTGCTCAGAGGTAGAATGCCCATGGGTTCAACCCCCAGTTCCCAAGACAAAACGAGTAGTTCTTAAAGTGTGATGGGTAATGCAAAAAGAAATCAGCCCCCTCCCCTCCTTCTGAACGGATGGCCTGTGCTGCCTTAGGCATGAGGGCCGGTGACAGCGTGGTCAGCCCTTACCTCTGCTGGACCTTCTGCTAGGAGTTCTCCCAGGGCCTCCTGGGTGCTGCTGTGCTTTGCTGGCCACTCACGAGCGCCGGGTGTTTGGGGGCAGAATTGGGCTCTGCTGCATTCTGTCCCCACCTGTGAGGCATGGACGGCTGTCGGAAGTGACCTGGCCTTCCCTGGGGTTTTAGCTACCACTTGCCCAGCGCCCCTCCCCCACCCCGTCCCCTGCCCGTCTCCCCATCGACTTGGAGAAGCACATGAAGAATTGACTAGGATCCGAAAGAGGAAGACCGAGACCCTACAGTAGAAAACAGAGCTCCTCAAAGCACACATTTTCTTAGCCCCTGAGTTACCTTGATATATTTTAAACCTATGGACAAGGGGGACCATTTTTCCCTTCATCTTTATTGCATTTGCAGAATGAAGAAATTGTGCTAGACAGCCTCAGTTATGCTAGGCAGACTCATTATAAACTAGCGGTTTGTAATGGCCGGCGTTGATTCTAGAAGGTGTTAGGTAATTGGCCCTCTGCAATAGGCAGAAAAAAAACGGATAATACAATAAATAGCAACTGCTACTTTACATATCAGACACTATTGTAAATAAACAGATATGTGTATGTGTACTCACATATATATGCATATAAAATCACACACACACACACACACACACACACACACACACACACTGATTCAAACTTCACTCTAAAGTCAACGCCTTTATTATGTTATTACCCGTTTAACAGACTAAGAAAGCAGGAAGCTCAATAGAACCCACCCAGAATCACACAGCCAGCAGGTAGCTGAGCTAAGAAATACATAATTGCCACATTTTATCTCTGGAGCTCTAGTCTAAATGAGAGAGTGTGCTCAGAGTCTCAGAGTCATCACTCTGTGTTTTCAATGCCAAAATCTTGGAAAATAAGCTTGATGTGTTTGTGGTGTTTTTGTTTTTCTCTTTTTATCGTCAACAAGAAAATGTCTTAACAAGTTGCCCCCTCGCCACAAAGCTTCTGCCCTCTTACACACTGGCTCACGTTTTATGGAGTGGGGTGTGCATGCATCGTGCTGAGCCTGTGATTTGGGGGATGTTTCTCTAAACATTTGAAGTGATTGGGGAAAGAGAAGAGGGAAAGTTACTTCTCTGATTGTGGCCGTGTGTGGGCGGGAAGGCATCTTGCCCTCCTCAGGGTGAGTTATATAATAGAGAGCGTGTTCCCTAAGTCCTGTTATCTGTTAAGTCCTGCTTCAGTATTTCAAACAATTGGTTGCGTTGTTTTCCATGCAGGATGACCCCATAGGAAACATTAACCTGGCCATGGAAATTGCAGAGAAGCACCTGGATATTCCTAAAATGCTGGATGCTGAAGGTGAGATGAAAATTGTATTTACAGAGATAGGGAAACATCTGTGGGCTATAGAGTTATGGCTACGGGGGGGACTTTGTGTGACTTTATAGCTAAGTTGCATCTGAACTACTTACCATCCCTGACACATTTCTGTCCCAAACCACATTAGTATTAGAGTATTAATATTATTGATATTAATATTATTGGTATTTGAGTATTATGCTGTTAATATATTAGTAGTATGTGTAGCTTGTTGATAAATATATATTTCAAAAATCCTGCTCAAAAACAGACCAGCAAAATTAAGGGTGAAAAGATTTGGCAAAACGTTCAGCTGTAACTAAGAAGTAGAATGCTATGGTTTATAATGCGGGGGAGGTACTGGGATTTGAACCCAGGGTATTCTACCGCTGAACTTCACCCCCAGCCCTTATTTATTCATTTATTTGTTTATTTATTTATTGTGGTACTGAGGATTGAACTCTGGGGCATTCTACCTCCGAGCTACAGCCCCAGCCCTATTTTTTATTCTTTATTTTGAAACAAGGTCTCACTAAGTTGCGGAGGGCCTCACTAGGTAGCTGAGGCTGACTGTGAACCTGGATCCTCCAGTCTCAGCCCCCCCAAATGCTGGGATTACCCTTCTTTTATTTTGAAACATAGCCTCACTAAGTGACTGTGATCTTCTTGTCCCAGCCTCCCAAGTACTGGTATTACAGACATGCACTACCATGCCTGGCTGGTGTATAATTTTTAGAAAAGATTTTTTGGTTTATTTCTTAAGACCATAATTGTTTTAACCACATGGAGAGGAGTTTAGCAAATAAATCTCTTTGTGACATACTTAAAGGGGCGGGGGGGGGGCCTTTCCTTCTAGCTAGAAATTATGGAATTAAATATAAAATATGGAATATTTAGCCATCAGTATATCATCTAGACTTTCACTTTTTAATTAGTCCAAATTAAATTATTTTTCTTCAATCTGAAAGAACACCTGTATATTTTGCATGTTGGCAGCTCTCATTTGAGAACTCGCTTGAGATAGCTTTTGTGTCCCCTTTTTGTTTCGGTACTGGGGACTGAACTCCGTGGCCTTCTACCACGAAGCTACACTCCCAGTCCTTTTTATTTTTTATTTTGAAACGGTCTCGCTGGGTTGCCGAGAGCCTAAGTTGCTGAGGCTGGCCTTAAACCTTGCAATCCTCCTGCCTCAGCCTTCCAAATACTGGGGTTACAGGTGTGCACCACCATGCCTGGCTTTTTGTGCCCTTTTTATGTGGCGAATTCTTGTGCGCTGGACCTGTGGCATGCCACTTACAACACAGCTGTGTGGAAACCCTTCAGTTGTTTCATTTATCGGTGACTCACTGATCCCTCAGTGGGCACTTAGTAAACACGTACGTTGAGTAGCACCCTCTGCTAGGAGATGTGTAAGTTCCTGCCCTCAGGGGGACCGTGCTCTCCTATTACTTCGCTGTTGTTACTATTATAATTACCTAATGGCATATTGCTTTCACTAATTAGTATCATTTAGGAAAAGTGAAGCAAGGGAGCATAGTCTGTAGTCTGTCTGCCGTTTCTCCTCCTTCCTGTGATTCTGGGAGACTTACTCTTACAACTGGTGCCCAACTGGGTAGACTGCAAGCATCGGAGCTTCTTTTCCTTCACAGCCTGGAGACTCTTGAGTCTGAAACCAAGATGTCAGCAGGGCTGGAAGGCCCTGAGTGTGTGTGTGTGGGGGGCTTCTTTGCCTCTTCAGCTTCTCCAGGCCCCAGACATGCCTTGGCCTGTGGACTCGGTCTTCACCAGGCTTTCTTCTGTCTGTCCTGTCTTCTCTTTTCATGAGGACAGACACGTGTTGGGGTGACAGCCCTCCTGCTTCAGGTGACCCGCTGATCCCATCTTCAAAGACCTTTCTTCCCAATAAGGTCCTGTTCATGGTCATGGGGGAACACGATACCAGCAGTCTTTCACTCGGGTCACCAATGTTGCCCATTTATGAACTTCACCATCTTATCACACCCATTCTTCTGGGTGCTGACCCTTGAATGCCTCCTTCATTCTACCTGCAGCTTCTCCGCAGCTCCTTAGAGGTAGTCAACAGAGCGATGAAGTCGGAACACAGAGAACTTCCTTTCCCTCTTTGCCCATCTGTCCCCTCCAAAATAAGTTCCTATGTTGCGAGGTCTCTCCATTTACGTTGCCCACGATACATAACTACCCGGCGTTCTTGAATTAATAGCTGGGCAGAATTAGTAACTTCACCTTCCAATTCATCAACACCTCCCTAATGCCCTGAACCGAGGGTAAGTCTCGTTTTCAGATACTCATTTATGATAATTTGCACAGTCGGCCACCACTGTCGTCACTCTGGCCCGGCTCACATCCTTCCTCTCTTTCATTAACTTCTCAGTCCTGGTCTGGATATCTGTCCCTTTTCTGTGTCCTTTGGGGCTGATGGTTATATTAGCACTAGTCTTTTCCTCCTCCTGGTCCTTCACTACTTTCTTGCATCTTTCTTCCTTCCATTCTTTCTTTTTTTGTTGTTATTATTTATTTATTTATTTATTTATTTATTTATTTATATGGTACTGAAGATTGAATTCAGAGGCATTCTACCTCCAATCTACACCTCCAGCCCTATTTTTTATTCTTTATTTCTGAAACAGGGTCTCACTAAGTTGCGGAGTACCTCACTAACTAGCTGAGGCTGGCCGAAAACTTACGATCCTCCTGACTCAGCGTCCCAAGTACTGGGATTACAAGTTTTCACCACCACGCCTGGCTCGTCTTTCTTTTTTAATGGTTCAAAAGAATGCTCACACACCGTGTTCTTGTCTTTATGGAGCCATTACTCACAAAACCTTCTGGCGGATAGTCACGAGCCTCCAGCGGGGAGCATGCTGTGATGTATCTGCCCGACATATTTACGCTCGGAACACCTCACCCTGTGTATCTTTGCTGTCTTCGTTGGGACTCACCATCATTGTGACACTTTATTTCTCGTCTCTTTCCTAGTGATGTCAGGTCCAGGTCTTCTCCTTTCACCTGGTTAATCCAGGCCCTCCTGCCTGCTGCAGGGGAGAGGCTTTTACGTTTTGTCCTCTGGTCTCTGTTTCAAGTGGCGAACTGACCCACACGCCCCCTGAACTGTTGTGAGGACTGGCCACATTCTTCTTGTCGTAACTATCTACCATCATTTTAAAAGGTCATGGAAATGGTTCCCCCGTTCCCCACCATGCATCCATTTGAGGTGAGCGCTAGGTTTAGCTCCGTGGGTGCGCATGCTCCTTGGAGACCCGCAAGCGGGCTCTGGTTCACCCTGGTCCTCCACGATAGAAAGCCCCAGGGCAGGCGCTGCAATCCCGGAGGCCCCGCTCTGGCCGGGGGTGCGCCTTTGTGGCTAGTGCAGGCTCTCATCTTGGGAGATTCCTTCTTTTCCCTCGGCAGTTCTCAGAAGCGCTCAGAGAGTAGCACTCTGTGTGTGGCTTCTCTCATTGAAGCCAAGATCCAAGTGGCATTTCCGGGGGTGGAGAAGATTCCAGACTTCTTCGAGGAAGCACACAGCAGAAGCTTGCCGGGATTAGAACATCCAAGCCGTTAACCTTCTTTTCTTCAACAGATTTAGCACACGGTGCCAGACCCCACGATGGCTTTTGCCTCCTGTGACTTTCACGCTTTCATGGTTGCACGGAAGGCGAAGGCATCGAGGTGGGGGTCACCGTGGCTCACTCTCCACCTCCTGTGTCTTTATTTTTTTTCTACTATTATTTTCCTCTTCCTTCTCGCCTCTCCCTTGAGTAAGGAGACCTGTCTGGTTCCAAAGAGGCAACCATGTGTCTTTTCTAGTCTAGTTGGCTTTGAAACCTACTTTCTATTGACGCAGCATCAGCATGCCCTTCCTGTTTGCTTTCCAGAAGATTCCATCCGGTCACACAATCCCACGGGCTGTCTGTTAACAGCCTCTGCGAACCCAGAGCCAAGGTTTGGCTGCAGGGAATCACAGGGTGACGTTGTAAGTTCACTCCGTCTGATGACAGACTCCAGTCTGTGAACACGGTTAAGGAGATGTTTAGTCAAAGCTGGTCTTGCCAAGGCCGAGAGAGGAGGTGCTGTGCACCCCGGGCTCTGTCTCTGGCTCCCAACCGCTTGCTTTAGCAGCCTGCACAGCGCTAGCGGGAGTCAGGAGCGTGGCCGTGCATACGCTTTTCCGCAGGGTGTCTTGTGGTTCTTGCTTATTTCTGGAAGCAGCGCGGTAAGTATGTAGAGAAGGTCTTAGGAGGCACACCCGGGGTGCTTTCAGGAGCTGAGAGCCCCAGCTGTGATCAAGCGGGGGAAACCATCCTTGCTAGTATCTCCAGCACCTCTGCGTGACGCCCTCCTGCGAACAGAGGTCCCAAGAGGACTCGCCACACACGCCGACACGCGGCAGACACGTCACTGCGCTAGATGCCTTTTTAAAAGCCCGTCGGGGTGTTGAGCACGGGGCCCCTCGTTTGAGCTTTAAAAAGCCATGCGGGTTCCGACATGCTGTCTGCGGGGTCTTGCTGAGGTCCCGGGGTCTCGGGCCTCTGGGACACGCTAGATGCTGGTCAGTGGAAGCCAGTTTCTTCTTCCTGTTGTTTACTCTGGTTTCTCCTCTTCACGTGTGTGTGTGTGTGTGTGTGTGTGTGTGTGTGTGTGTGTGTGTGTTTGTGTCCTGTGTTATTTTCTCCCCACCAGACATTGTGAACACTCCCAAACCCGATGAAAGAGCCATCATGACTTACGTTTCCTGCTTCTACCATGCTTTCGCGGGAGCGGAGCAGGTATTCAAGCCTTGCTGTGTGGCTCCTGTGTGTGTGTGTGTGTATGCGTGTGCGTGCACGCATGCACGCACGTGTGTGTGCTTCCCAGCTTCCCACAGAATCTTTCTAAGTGTTTTTATAACCACCTAACATAGCAGATCCCAAACTGCAAGTACTTTTTTTTTTAAATGGCCTTAACTTTACACATTCCTTCAAGTATTTTTATCCACTTATTTTTTTTTTTCTTTCCAAGATATTTCCTGTATTTTAGTAGTAAATTCTGGGAGACATTACTTGTGCTTTAGGGGAAAAGAAAGAAAGAAAGAAAAAAAGAAAGAAAGAAAGAAAGAGGTGCCATGGAAATCAAGCCACACACTCGAGGCAGTGAAGGGGGGACTTGACAAGGAGAAATGAAGGCCTTTCCTGTGTCTCCTTGTTGTCATCAACCTGCAAATCGCCCTCCCCGTCCAGCGATGTGCTGTGACATCTTTCGAGAGGAATCTTACTGTTTGGGAAATAGTGAAAGAGATAACACAGTTATGACCTCAAAAACAGTCGCATTTCTCAAGACAATGGACCTTCTTTAACCCCTGCATACCCCCTGTTCCTGTCGCCCACCCCTTTACAGAGTACGTATTATTTCTCCTATCCCTTTAAAGACCATCACTGGGAAATGATCCTAAATGGATCCCACAGGGGCCAGGATCTGGGACAGGCAGCCTCCTCAGAGACAATCCTCTTCTTCTTTTTCTTTCTTTCCTTTTCTTTTTGTATTGGGGATTGAGCCCCATGCCATTCTACCTCCAAGCTACACCCCCAGACCCATTTTTATTTTTATTTTGAAACAGAGTCTCGTCAAATTGCTGAGCCTGGCCTCGAACCTGAGATCCTCTGGTCCCAGCCTCCCAAGTATTGGGATTACAGGAGTTCGCCACCGCACCTGGCTGGTGTTCCTCTTTTGGATTTTTTACAGCATGGCCTTGATCTGAGAGGCCTGTGGCCCAAATTTCCCCCCAAAATTCTCAATAGAGGATTATTTGTGACCTCAACGACCCCTTGTGTTGGTTAAACAGTAGATTAAGCAACGTCTTAAAGCAAGCTCAGCTCTGGGGGGGACCCCATCTAGAAGGGTCTACATATTCATTTCAGGAGTTGGGGTCCTCAGTGGCTTTAAGTGCAGGGAGATGTCTGCATACTCAGGACCCAGTCACTTTTGCTTTGGTTCCCAAAGGCCACCGTGACGCAGGAAGTCCCTGCCCCACGGACAGGAGACCAGTGTTTGGGAGTGAGCAGGTGGATGGACATGGGGGGGCCCGAGATCCTGGTTTCGTTGACCCACGCATTTCGGTTACTAACTTGCTTGATGTGTTCCGAAGCTTGTGGTTGAGACTAATGTTCTCTCCCTGTTGTTCCCACAGCGCATTCCGCCTGCTGTGTAAGTCTGTGTGAAAACTAACCCCCAAAGGTGTGAAACGATTCACAGTGTCAAAAAGCCCACGCGCTCCATTTCAGCACGCCACCTCCGTAGTCTTGGGTCGCCAGCTCTCATCCGTCCATCCATTCGCCCGTCTGTCCGTCCGCCCGTCCGCCTTTGTGTGATGGGTGTCCCGTGACGGAGCCGTCCTGTTTACCTATTGTGTTTTGCAGGCCGAGACAGCAGCTAACAGGATATGTAAGGTTCTTGCTGTGAATCAAGAGAATGAGAGGCTGATGGAAGAATATGAGAGACTAGCAAGTGAGGTAAAGGAACCGGGCCGCCCCGCTCCGTCCACAGCACCCCGGGATGAGGCACCCAGGGGGAGACGGACCGTCCATGGGGTGTTTTTTTTGCATTTTCATCTCAGGTAGAATGAAAGCAGAAAATGCACCTGGATCTCAGACGTGGTTTAACTTGTAGCCACCAAGGTCCCAGGACAGATGTGGCTCTGACTGTCTTTCCAAAGACCCCAGAGCACAGAGGAGGCCTGCGTGCTTCCAGGCGGGAGGAGGCAATCCCTCGCCGCTCAGCCTGCTCAGTCTCAGGCCCCTGGAGAACAGTGCAGCATTGCGTTCTTGTCTTTTTTTTTTTTGGTACTGGGGATTGAACTCATTCTACCTCCAAGGTCTACCCCCAGCCAGCCCTTTGTACTTTTTTGTTGTTATTGTTTGGAGACTGGGTCTTCCTAGGTTGCTGAGAATCTCGCTATGTTACTAAGGCTGTTCCCAAACCTGCCATCTTCCTATCTCAGCCTCCCAAGTACTGGGATGCTAGGTGGGCGGCACCACGCCCGGCCTACCTCCTGTTTTTGTTTTTATTTTCGTTTTTCCTGACTCCTGTGCCACCACCGACATCACAGGGGGTCCCGCCTTCCGCGTGGCCCAGCGTGCTGAGAGCCCAGGGCTCAGGCTGTGTGTCTGTGAACCTGCACAGAGGGCAGCTGGGCAGATGGAACTTTCTGGGAGCTCTAGGTCATGTACCCTGGGTATTGGCGGTGCTTGTCCTCTCAGCTCCTCAGCCAGATCCTTGCTTAGAGCCGCACTTTTCTTGCTGTTCCTCTTTTTGTCCTTATTATATTACCAGTGGTAATGAGGCAGTCTCCTTACTGTCCTAGTACAAGCATGGGCGGAGCCAGAGCTTCTAAGCCCGCTCTCAGGCCCAGGGACGCATGCCCAAGCCCAGATCACTTATTCTGACTTAATTTCCCTGTGTGCCGGGAAAATGATCAGCACGCTTGGAAGCAACCCTCCTCAAATAGTCTAGAGCAGTCCACTCTAGTGATACCAAGTTTTTATTTTCATAGTGCTGCTGTGGGAAAGTCTTATTTTTGGGAGGGCGTGGGGGGCTTGTTTTTCTCTTCTTTTTCACATTATTGCTATGGAACAAAAATTAATTTGATGGTATTGTTTTAAGGCCAGGGATAAACTCCAGAGTTGAAGTAGGACCAGGAGGGCTCCGTAACAAGATCCTTCCTTTTCTTTTTCTTTTTCTTTTTTTAGTACTGGGGATTGAACTCAGGGACATTCTACTTCTGAGCTACATCCTGAGTCCTATTTTTTTTTTTTTAATTCTTTATGCTGAAGCACAGGGTCTCACTAAGTTGCAGAGAGCCTCACTAAGTAGCTGAGGCTGCTTGCGAACCCAGATCCTCTGGTCTCAGCCTCCCAAGTACTGGGATTACAAGCATGTGCCACCACGCCCAGCTTTCTTCCTTTTCCTACTTGATTTTTCTTTTATCCTCTTCAAACCTTGGGACTGTAGAGGCATCACCATTTGAACTACTCTTTATTCTAATCAGCTCTCCTTTCCCAAGTGGTCAGGAGGCAGAAGTATAAATGAGGCGGTTCCCGGCAGATCATTTCCAAGGTTTAGGTAGTAATTCAAGACAAGGGGATTACATTTGTTCTTGGGAATCACTACCATTTTGACTTATATCTTGGCAGGTTTGCTTAAAAGCTAAATGTTAACATATACTTCAGCACTGAGTCAGTCCCAGGTTTACAGTACATTTGTCTAGCAAATAGGTTCATTAGACTTAAGCTTATTTTTTTAAAATGCATATTTTTTAATGCATTTTAAGTTAAACCCAATTTGTTGCTGAACTTACTATACTACATTCCTGCCATGTCAGGGTTTTTTTTGGGGGGGGGGGAGTTCCTTTTCTTTTCTTTTCTTTTTTTTTAATTCAAAAGCTCCATCCAGCATTTGTCTGCTAATGTCTGGTCCCTGAGTTTCCTGTGAATGTCACATTTTTGTGAAACATGACTTTGCGTGCTGACTTTCAGTTTTCGGCCTTATGTATTCATTGGGTGGATCACCAGGGGCCCTGGGTGGCCGCTGAAGGTTTCATTCCTGCCACCGCGGTGCACAGAGCTGTCTCCCCTTCCTTTAAGTCAGGGGCATCTTAACCAAACTGCCATCACTCAGCGAGGGGCGGGGCGTGAGGTTCACGCAATCCAAATCATCAGGCATCTCTATTAGTATTTTTTTTTTTTAAACACTGGGAGTAGTTTGCTGATTTTTCAGCAGCGTTTTATTTTATTTTGTCGTGTGCGTGCGTGTGTGTGTGTGTGCATGTGCACGTGTGCGTGTTCCGGAGCAGCTTTTGGAATGGATTCGACGCACAATCCCCTGGCTGGAGAACCGGACTCCCGAGAAGACGATGCAGGCCATGCAGAAGAAGCTGGAGGACTTCCGGGATTACCGTCGGAAGCACAAGCCGCCCAAGGTGCAGGAGAAGTGCCAGCTGGAGATCAACTTCAACACGCTGCAGACCAAGCTGCGCATCAGCAACCGGCCGGCCTTCATGCCCTCCGAGGGCAAGATGGTGTCGGTGAGTGGCGGGGTCAGCCCCGTGGGAAGCCTGGGCCCTTCGGGGAGCCTGACCTCCTCTCTTCCCTGTTGACCTGCTGTGTCTATGAATCTTGGCTGTTTCTATGAATGTCATTGTGGCCCAGCAATTGCTTTGTTTTTATTTTATTTTATTTTTTATTGTAACCTTCAGTTATAATAACGGAGGCCCCCCATAACCTTCCGTTAAGTCACTTTCTTTGCTGACCTAAGGTTTCTCCTTCATCTGGAGTCCTTTTATCCCACTTTCTCCCTCGCTTCCACATATTAGGGAGAACCTCCGATGTTTTGCTTTTTGTGACTGACTAATCTCACTTAGCAGAATGTTTTCCAGTTCCATCCATTTCCCTGCAAATGACATGAATTTGTTCTTCTTTATGGCCGAGTAAAATTCCATTGTGCACATATCCCCATAGTTTTGTAATCCAGTCATCTGTCGATGGACATCTTGGCTGATTCCCTAGTTTGGCAGTTGTGAATTGTGCAGCTGTAAACATAGGTAACCGTGTTGTTCTTGATATTTTCCTCCCTGCGGTTATGCAGTTATTGATTCAGCTGATGAGCACTGCTAGTCCAGAGCAGCCTTCAGTAATGCTCCATGAACGGCCTCTTCCTGGCCTCCTGACCTGGCCTCCTCTCTGCCTTAGGTCTCCCAGCACCTAGACACGAACCCTCTCCTCCCTGCAGTTACCCCCTACCCTTCTCTCCCACGTCCTCATCGGCTCCCTCACAGGACAGAGTGCTCTAGAATCTACAAAAACAAAACAAAAACAAACAAAAAAACAAAATCCATCACCCCACATTCCCTGTATCTACCATCCCACCTCACACTTGCCGCCACAGCAAAGCGTGTGGAAAGAGTCTTTCCTCTCTGCTCCTCCTCTGAACTCTCGGGAACCCGGCTTCTGTCCCCTCCTCTGACTCGGCTTTCTGGGCTTCTTTTACAACCTTGGCCTGGGTGCCCATTGTCTTCTTCTTGAACCGTCTTTCACTTTTTTTTTTTTTTTTTTTTTTTGCGGTACTGGGGATTTGACCCAGGGGCATTCTACCTCCAAGCTACACCCCCAGCCCTATTTTAGTTATATTTGGAAACAGGGTGCCATTAAGTTGATGAGAGTCTCACTAGCAGAGAATGTCCACCAACCTGCAATCTTCCTGCCTCGGCCTCCCAAGTACTGGGATTCCAAGCATGTGCCACCATGCCCGGCTATGACATTTTTCCCTTTGAAGAAACCCCTAGTCCTGTCTTATTTTTCATTTTGAAACAGGGTCTCGCTAAGTTGCTGAGGCTAGCCCTGAACCTGCAATCTTCCTGCCTCAGCCTCCCAAGTCCTGGGATTCCAAGCATGCGTCCCCATGCCTGCTTCCTTCCTCTCTCATCTCTCCTTTGCTCTTCCTCTCTCACCAGAGAGGCCCTCTCCATCTCTGCGCAAGGCCCTGCCTCCCCTGCTGTCTGCAGGTGTTGGGTGGCTCCTGGACTTTGCACTGAGCCCTCTTCTTCTTCTTCTTCTTTTTTTTTTTTTTTTTTTTTTTGCAGTACTGAGCATTGAACCCAGGGGCATTCTACCTCTGAGCTCCACCTCCAGCTCTATTTTTTATTCTTTATTTTGAAACAGGGTCTCACTAAGTTGCGGAGTGCCTCACTAAGTAGCTGATACTGGCCACGAACCCAGATCCTCCCATCTCAGCCTCCCAAGTACTGGGATTACCAGTGTGCGCCACCATGCCCGGCTCCTCTGAACCCTCTTCTATACCTATACACCCTCCAGGTGGTCCTATCCAGACACAGGCTACCCAAACACCTAATTACCCTACATACCACCTAAATTGCCACCACCTAAGGAAGTGAAGGTCTTTCGACCTTCCTGACCCCCCCCTCCCAGACTCACCCCGACACCACCTGGATGTCTCAGACCACTTTGGGGCTCCATCTTCTTGTAGCCAGAAAACTCAACCCTCCACATTTCCGCCTACACCTGGAGGAGCGTCCGGTCCCCCTGTGATGGCGATTATGAATTCTGAAAGGTCCCGATGATAACGAAGACATCGGGAAACCAAAAAAACAGTCAAATGGTTCTTGGGAGAGAGGAAGGGGAAGGAAAATGAAACTAAAGGGGAACACTGCTGCAAGCGCAGATTGCAGTTCTTAAAACAAGCTTGAGCTCCCGGGTATGACAAACGTCATCCCTTCCCCTGCCCTCTCATCTCCCAGGATATCGCCGGGGCCTGGCAGAGGCTGGAGCAGGCCGAGAAGGGCTACGAGGAATGGTTGCTGAACGAGATCCGGCGGCTGGAACGCTTGGAGCACCTGGCTGAGAAGTTCCGGCAGAAGGCCTCCACGCACGAAACCTGGGCTTACGGTGAGCAGATGAGGCTGGGATCCGGGCTTTGAAAAGTCAGGCACCAAAAAAAAAAATAAGTACCGTAATCTCAGTACTTGGGAGGCTGACACAGGAGGATTGAAAGTTCGAGGACAGCCTCAACAAGCAGTGAGACTCATTGCCCCTAGGGAGACCCTGTTTCAAAATAAAAATAGAATAGGGCTGGAGGTATCGTTCAGAGGTAGGATGCCCCTGGGTTCAATCCCTAGTACAAAAGAAGGGAAAATCAGAGTGGAGCCGTGCCCAGAGCCAGGAGGCATCCTTACCCGCGGTGTCCCTGACCTCTGTGATGCTGTGGTCTCAACTCTGTCTTTCTCCAAGAGGCAAGCATGCAAAGGGGAGAGAGAGAGAGAGACAGACAGACAGACAGACAGACAGACAACACACCTGTGCGGAGAAGGCTCTCTGTGACCTCAAGATGTCCGTTTCCCCTTGTGCCACCGTTGCAGGCAAGGAGCAGATCTTGTTGCAGAAGGACTACGAGTCCGCCTCGCTGACGGAGGTGCGTGCCCTGCTTCGGAAGCACGAGGCCTTCGAGAGCGACCTGGCCGCCCACCAGGACCGCGTGGAGCAGATCGCGGCCATAGCGCAGGAGCTCAAGTGCGTGCTGCACCAGGTGGCGGGGCCCCGAGGGGACGCCAGGGGGAGGGCCGCCGGGCCTGCCTTCCCTTCTCCAAGTTCAGAGGCAGGCTAGAGCGCCCGGGATGGGATTCTCCTTGTCTCTCCAAACATGGACACAGACGATCCCAAGATGGGATTTTGGTTGTGGCAGAGTCCCTGCACCCCAGCCTGCTGCACAAAGGTCCACTTCCTGGAAGTGAGAAATCAGGGTGAATCCGGGCCCTGGGGCTCAGAAAGGGAGGGTAGGCAGCTTCGCCCAGGCCAGGTGCAGGAGCCGGAGCTGCTGCTTGTGCAGAGAGCCATAGGAGACAGAAGTCACTGTGCAAAATTGCGTGTGGTGGCCCACGTCTGTAAGCTGTAGTCCTAGTACTTGGGAGGCTGATGCAGGAGGATCACAGGTTGGAGGATAGCCTCAGCAAGTAGCCAGAGTCTCAGCAATCTAATGAGACCCTGATTCAAAACAAAAAAATAAAATAAAATAGGTCTGGGGTTGTAGCTTGGAGGTAAAATGCCTCTGGGTTCAATCTCCAGCACTAGAACAAAAGAACCAAAGACATTGTACTAGCTTTCCATTTCTGGGAAGAACTGCCCTTGGGGGCAGCTGGGCGTTGTCCCTGATCTGCGCCTGTGAGCCCTGCGGTGGGGTATCTTCGGGGAGAGGGGCCCCCAGGAGTCAACCTGCGATCCTCCTGCCTCCGCTAATCCCAAGGACTGGGATTCCAGGCTTGCGCCACCAGTGCTGGGCTTAATCAAGCTTTTTTTTAGTGGCAAGTGGCCGATTCTTTCGCCTCACAAAGATCCCAGGTGGGTTTGGTGAGAAAAGGCAGCATTTAGTAAGAAATCTTTTTTCTTCTCACTGGTTGCAAGAATGGTACAGGGACCCTTTAAGCGGAAGGGCTCAGTTCTGCCCCCTAGTGGATGCCCTGGTGTGCTACAGTCATCCGGTGGTGAGCTGCCTGCCCTTTCCAGAGGCACCAAGGACACCCGGCAGTGCAAGCCGACACCTCCCCTCCCCCTCCCCCATCATCATTTTGATGTTCCAGTCGCCATGGCCACAACCAGCCGGCAGGACTGTCCCTAGGTCAGATAGTTGGCATCGTTCGCAGTTTCCATTTAAAAATCATGCTCTCAGGGAACCTCGCTGGGAAAACAAGAGAGAAGAAAGCCATCCGGAGGGCTCAAGAGGAGCGAGCTGTCTGCTCAGAAATCAGTTCCCCAGCCAGCGTGGCTACTAATTCTCCTCGTAGTATTGTTTTCTGAGAAGAGTGATGTTTGCAATAGTGACCATTAAGGAAATCCTGAAATACCCTGCCAGTTCTCTTATCAGATCTTTTAAAAATAAACTTACAAGCCTGGCGCAGCGGCTCACGCTTGTAATCCCAGTACTTGGAAGGCTAAGACAGGAGGATCGCAGGTTTTTGGCCAGCCTCAGCTACTTAATGAGGGCCTTCGCAACATAGTGAGACCCTGTTTCAAAATAAAGAATAAAAAATAGGGCTGGGGGTGTGGCTCAGAGGTAGAATGCCCCTGAGTTCAATCCCCAGTACCACAAATAAATAAGGAAATAAATAAAATAAAATAAAGTCAGGCTGGGGTGTAGCTCAGAGGTATAACACCCTTGGTTTCACCAGTACCACACACACACACACACACACACACACACACACACACACACACAAATTTAAATTTAAATAAACTTTCCTGTCTGTGTCAGGCCCCATGTCCCCTCCTGTCAGCTGGGGAAACTAATCTTTATTTATTTTCACTTTTCATAGTGAATTGGATTATCACGACGCTGTGAACGTCAACGATCGGTGCCAGAAAATTTGTGACCAGTGGGACAGGCTGGGGACCCTCACTCAGAAGAGGAGAGAGGCCTTGGAGGTGACGTCTTGAAGCCACTGGTCGTACAATCTTTTAACAGAGACTCTTTAAGTCACCGGTATTGTCTGTTTCTCTGTGGCCTCATGCAATAAAAGGACACAGATTGTCTAGTGAATGGAGCTTCTAAAAAGAACACAAAAAGTCGGAGACAGAGGGACACGGGGGAGTGATGGGTCTGTGCTATAATTTATCCACACAGCAAGGAAGCATATTTAGAATTAGAAAGAATCCAGGGGGTTATGTTCTAAGCCTACCGAGCATCAAGTAGGGATTACAGCGAATTTTCAAAAGTTCTGTGTGCATAAATTGACAGAGTCAGGAAGTCAGAACAACCCAACTTGAGATGTGCAAAGAAAAAAACGCCAAGCTGGGCGTGGTGGCGCATGCCCGTAATCTCAGTCTTTGGGAGGCTGAGACAGGAGGATTGCAGATTCACGGCCAGCCTCAACAACTTGTGAGGCTCTCCGCAACTTAGAGGTGGAGCTCAGAGGTACAATGCTCCTGGGTTCAATCCCTAGTACCACAAAAAAAAAAAAAAAAAAAAAAAGAAAGAAGAAAAACTGATGTGAAACAGAATCAGGGAGCATTTGGGCTTCTCCACCTGTAGGATTCAGGTAAATGACAGTGGGTGCCTAATCCTCTTTCACTGCGCAGTCTCCGGTGACATGACAGAAGAAAGCAATTCACTAGTGTTCAGACATTTTACCTGGACAAATGAAACTTATAAGCCCTGTGAAGTGGAGCGTGCTAGGTACCAACTGGCTGTTACACATTTGTCTAGAGAAATTTAAAAAATGTTGAGAAGAGGGGCTAGGTGTAGCCGGGTGTGGTGACACACGCTTGTAATCCCAGCATTCAGGAGGCTGAGACCGGAGGATCTGGGTTCGAGGCCAGCCTCAGCTACCTAGTGAGGCACTCCGCAACTTAGTGTGACCCTGTTTCCAAATAAAGAATAAAAAATAGGGCTGGGGGTATAGCTCGAAGGTAGAATGCCCCTGAGTTCAATCCCCAGTACTGCAAAAAATAAATAAATAAATAAATAAATAAAAAATAAAATAAAAGAAGGGCTAGGTGTATACACAGACAAGGCAGACATGTAAGAATAGGAGGAGAAAGAACAGTAACTATAGAAAGCTTGTAGGCACTGTCCCTTTCCTTCCTGTCATCCCTGCGACGTGGGACAGCACAGCCTCCCTCTCTCTTGCTTCAAGCCGGTGCTTTCGTGTGCCCATAAAGGCAAGAGAGGATCCCTGTGTTACACCTGAGTGAGGATCTGGGCGTTGAACTAGTTCCCTAGAGGTTGAACCCAGAGGCATTCTACCTCTGAGCTATACCCCCAGCTCTCTTTTTATTTATTTATTATTATTATTTTTTGCGGTACTGGGGATTGAACTCAGGGGCATTCTACCTCCGAGCTACACCCCCAGCCCTATTTTTTATTCTTTATTTTGAAACCGAGTCTCACTAAGTTGCGGAGTGCCTCACTAGGTAGCTGAGGCTGGCCGCGAACCCGGATCCTCCGGTCTCAGCCTCCCGAATGCTGGGATTACAAGCGTG
>PVLC010008035.1:0-60406 GCA_004027655.1 Graphiurus murinus
AGATATTGAGTCAAAACATGAAAAAATGCTGTGCCACCATTAAAACATTAGGTCAACCTACATGTACTAACTCATAATATTCATCAAGACCTCACTTTATAATAAAAGCAAGCTGTAAGAAATGGATGGAGAGCATGATTCTAACTCTATGAAACATGTGCATATGTATACACATGCACTTACGTATGAAGTAGATATTTTCATAGGCATGATTCCCACCATCCTCCACCCTACTCCCTGCCCAGGGGGCTCTCCTGTATGGGATTCATCAGTAGGCTCTTAGTGTCATGGATTCTGGTTGGATTCAGCAAATGGAAGCCCTGGCAGAAGATGTGAGAGCAGGAGGAGAGTAAGCCAGAGACCATTCATTCCCCAGACATTCCCAGTTTCTACTTTGGGTCAGTTGTATCCCTCTAATGTCCACAACATCTGGCACAGATGTTTCCTCTCCAGATTCCAGGAACCATTCTTTCCCCTTGCCTCTACACACCTAGAATTCATAAAGACTACACACTGCAGAGCTTGGGGCCACTGCACAATCCCTGTTGTTGTCCTTAAAGCCTGTTCAGGTTGCCCACTATTATAAACAGTGTTCTGCCTGTCCCATTTCTTTCCTGGAAAAATTCTAAATAATAATAACAGGAATACTTATATATAGGTGAGTATGCATGTTTTGTATTAATAAATATGTATAATATATACTTACACATGCAAGAAAATTATCTGGAAGGTTATAAAACTATTAGAGAGTAGTATACATAAATGGATTTTTGCCTTTAATTTTGTAGTGTTTAAATGTTTCTACTTTTAAAATGTATGGTAGCCAGGCGTGGTGGCGCACGCTTATAATCCCAGCATTCGGGAGGCTGAGACCGAAGGATCCGGGTTCGCGGCCAGCCTCAGCTACCTAGTGAGGCACTCCGTACTTAGTAAGACTCGGTTTCAAAATAAAGAATAGAAAATAGGGCTTGGGGGTATAGCTCAGAGGTAGAACGCTCCTGAGTTCAATCCCTAGTACCACACAAAAAAAAAAAATGTATGGTAAAATAATGTTAAAAATATATTATCACCTTGTTAATGGCACAGTAAGGTGAGAAAGAAGCAATGACTATTGGGAACAGTGACAGTAATGGCCAGGTGTTTATTCTGAACATACAATATGTTTGATGGGCAGGATGCTCACTTGTGAAACTCAAGTTTGACAGATATGTGCATATTCATGTAGAATTCATTCTGTCCCCTCTTGTTCCCATGATCTGCTTTTGGAAAAGCAGATGTTTTAAAATTTGCTTCGAAATAAGCCCATTTTCTTAACATGCCTCATTCATGTTTCAGATTTGCTTCTTTCCATTTTAATTGCATTTTTTGGAGAACTTTAGACAGAAGTATATCCAGAAAACCATGTTTATTTCAATTTGATAAAATATTTGTCTTTTGTGATGAAAACAAAATAGTTCCATTTGCAGAAATTTAATGTTGACTTTTAAAACTAATTCCAAAGCTTCCTAAAACTACTGTGATGGGGAAAAATGCAAATCACTAATGAGTTAGCACAGGCTACAATTAAATTAATTTATAGGATTTTAATGCAATTAAATTTCCTCCCAACTGTATCTCTAATGGTGCTGGGGATTTTTACTTAATATACTTTAAAGCATAATTCACTTTCATTTTTGCAAAGTCATTTAAATATTACAAATATCGCTTTTATACATATTTCCATGGTGACAATATGTTCACAGTCTATTTAATTTATAGATGATGAGATGAAAATGAAAACTCTCTGAGGACCATAGATCTTTTACAATATCACATTTTCCTTCAAAGATATTAAGTGTATAAGTTAATCTATATTTGCAAGAATGGATTCTTGAAACAGTAATAAATATTTTAAACAATATGATTGTGAAACTTTGAGAAAATTGAAGTCCAGATCTAAAAAAAAAAGCATTTTTAATACAAAGAGCCAAGATGTTTGGGGTTCATAATTTAATTTAATAAATTACTAACTTTGGAACTAAATTTAACAAATTTTTTCCACAGCCAAATTAAGGAAATATTTAAGGAAGAAACTAAGTTATATACAATCTTATATACAAACTTATTCATATACGTAAAAGGAACTTATATGATATAGCTAAGGATCCCCAAATACATTAAGGTGACTTTATAGTCACAACTAATAAGCAAAGTTGTCAGGATAATCTTTCATGCTCCCAAACCTAGATGCACAGGATCTTTGCTGAGAGGTTTTTAATAATAAATATCTAACTAATTTGAACCCTGGAAGAAAGAGACATACAGAATTGGTCCAAAGCATTCAGATATAAGCTAAATTCAAATGTCACTTTTGCTACAAATGTGCTACACAGTGGTGAAATATTTGACAAAGGAGAAGTAGATGTAACTATGGAAATCATAACTTTAATTGACAACAACATGAAAATTCTGAAGAATAACAAGCTTCACAGATAGAGATGACAATTACACAGGAATAAAACTCCAATGTGAGCTTTGTAATAAAGAAAATGGTCTATTTTCCCTCTCTGGATATTTCCCACTCCTCCACAAATAAGAACAAGACTGAAAAGAATAGTAGATCATTACTGACACAGGAGCAGCCCTGGCATTCCTACCTGGTTTCCAGGTGAACTGATTATCTTTTCTGCTTTCCAAAAGTGCTGCATGGGACAGCAAGACAGAAAGCAGTAGAAACAGCTTCCTCAGGTTCCTCCATACCCAGTCAGTGATAGCCAGACTACCCTTTGGAAACATTCTTCAGATTTTTCAGCCTCTTGACTTGCCTATTCCTAAAATAAAGAAAAAAAAAAATTGGGTAAGTTTCTTCTGCTCAGAAATTATGAGAACTCACTTCAACTGCTAGAGCTTTTATTATATTATTATTATAAATTTCTCATTATTAGAAAGATGGTACATGTGATACTAACACTTGAAGGTGAGCAGTTAATCAGCTACATTTTCAGTCCTTACCCATAGAAGCCATCACCAACTCTATGGACTCAGTAGTCCCTCAGTCAGTTTGCTTTTATTTTTTTTTTATTTTACTTTTATTGGTGCATTATAATTATATACCATAGTGAGATTCAAAGTAATATATTCATACATGCACACATTACTTGGTGAGTTTCCTTTCTCATCCCACTCCATCCCCACTTCTCATACATGTTAGTGAGATTAGTAGCAATACCTTCATAAATGAACATAACATTATTTGAACTGTCTCCTTCCTCAAGCATCCTTTTTCTACTTCCCATCTCCCTCTCCAAATCCCTTTCCACTATTCTACTGGTCTCTCTCACTTATCTGAAGTCCTTTTTTGTTTCTATATTCTCTCTAGCTTCCATATATGAGAAAAAACATATTACCCTTGCCTATCTAAGACTGGCTCACTTAGTGTAATATTCTCTAGTTCCATCCATTTTCCTATGAATGATACAATTTTGTTCATCTTTATGGCTGAGTAAAATTCCACTGTGGATTATAAATTAATACAACTACTATGGAGACCAATGTGGAGTTTATTTTAATTCTTAAAAGAAAGCAAGGTTGACAGAAGCCTGGTATATCCCCTCCCTTCTATTCAGCCAAATCCCTGGAAAAGTTTATGAATGAGGAAAAAAGATAGGCATATAAGGACAAAGTCCAAAAGAGGGTGAGGAATGATCTAACAGTAATATGAAAAACAAAAACAAAAACAAAAAAAACCACAGGTGGAAAGATGGAGCACAAGGCAATTAGATTTTCTGTGCTGAGAAAAGGGAAGGGAAACGTCACACAAGATAGCATTTGCAAAGAGCCTTGGGGAAACATAAGGGCCTGAAGGAGTCAGGAAGGACACCTCAGGCAGAGAGAAGAGCAAGGCACTAAAATGGTTGAAGTGCATTTTCAATGTTTGAGGACTGGTGATTAGGAGGGTGGTTGCTGTGAAGGACACAAAGGGGACAGAGGAATGAACAGAGATGAGATTTAGAAGATGGATTGGGGGCCATATTTTAAAAGGCCTTGAATTTCATATGAGATATTTGTTCTTGATGCTATAAATAATAACAATAGTAATAATGAGAATTATGGAAGATCAAATGACTTTTTTAATGACTTTAATAACAGATCAGTGTGCATAATGGATTACTAGGGAATGATGTTAGAGAAATTGAGGATATCTAGAAAACTAGTAAAATAATTTAGGTGACTATAAAAGATCAGAAGCACTTTGTGAGGTAGAGCAAAGACTGGATTAAAAGGATTTAGCTGACAACTGAATGTGCTATATAAAAGTAAAGAGATTAAACAGGACAGCAAGTCTGCAAACTCACATGACTGAACCCATTGGGTCCCCTATCAAAGAGGAGAAATAAGATTAAATAATTTACTCTACAATTTGTATAGTTGAGGAGCCTGCCAAATAGCCAGGTACACTTTTGTTTGTTTTGTTTTGTTTCTTTTTTTTTGGGGGGGGGGGTGTTTGATTTGTTGCAGAGGATCCAACCCAGGACCTTGAGTATACTAAGCAAGCACTCTGCTCCTAAGCTAAACACTCAGCCCCAGGCACAGTTTTCTAAAAGATAAGAAAATTCTACCTGGAGTTAAGGATAGATCCTTACCAATATATATTTACTATGAAAAATATATGTATAAAGGTATAGCCACAGGAAGGTAGAAGGATTGAATAATATAAAGGATACCAAGGGTAAAAGTTATTGCCCCTAAACATCTACCTGCAAAATTACTAAAGATGAGCTGCAAATCTGACTATGAGCTTTCTAGTGACTAAAGAAAAGTAATAGCTACTTTTGCTATTACTGCTACATAATGCTGATGTACATGAGATTAAATTATAATGCCTTTCTTTTTTGTTTTTCCAAAAGAAGACACTTCTATACTCCAAGCACTGATGGTATATACCCTGGGAGTCTTCATAAATACAATGATGCTGAGCAGTATGCAGAACACATTACTTCATCAAATAAAACAGACAACAGCAAGCTGTATATGGCGGAGTCTCCTAGCATTCCTAGAGCACTCCAAGGGTACAGTGGCAAAGTATAAATCAGTAAAAATTATTCTACAAGGAGTCAAGCAATAAAGTTCAAGCACAGAGCTCTCTCATGGCCTGTCTCAATTCAGAGGTGAAGAGAATTCTTTGAAAGGCAACCAAAAGTTTTTTTTGTTTGTTTTTCACATTTCTGTATTGCATACCAGTACTGAAAAGGGTAAAGGTGGAGGTCTATGGCTGAAATAAAATAAGGCCCACTTGCTTGTGTGTCTTTGAGAGTAGCCTGTTAGAGGCTTTCTTGGAACCTTGGGGCATTACTAGACACAATTCTAAAACCTCTGTCGTAGAGAACTGAACTGGCCACATTTCCTTGGTGCAAACAGCCAAGAATATGATTGATCACCATGGTGATTTTGGTGGGGTTAGACAATATGAATAATAAACTATAGCTTATTCCAAGTCCATTGCTAGTTCATGTGGTATTTTCATTTGGATCAATAAAAGACAGCTCCCCCTCAGGGAAAAATACTTTGGAGTTAGTATATTATTACAGAATCTGAATTGTTCTGGCCATGAATCCTCTTCCAGAACCCTACTGGAGAGCAGCCCTGGCTGTGTACACATAAAGACCCTCTCTACCTCCCTTGCACAGGTAAGGATTCACAGACATATAAATTGCCGTCCTGCAGTATACTCCATGTCCTCCCTCCCATTCTGCTGGTGAGGAGACTGCTACCTGCAGAGCTAGAGCTGCAATAGACTAGAGAAGGTCCCCAGTGAGTCGCAAGGGACAGGTCAGCCACAGGCATGCGTGTGTACAACTCAGTGCTTGCCCTGCCTGGTGCACAGGACCATGAGTTCAGCAGCAGGTTTATATTGAAAGGAGCTCCTCTTCCCACTAGAAGCCCTAGAATGTCAGCTCCCATCCACGTGCTCCCAGGTAAGTTAGTGCCATACTTTGAATTGTGGCACTTTCAGTGAGACATCTTTGTACACACACATACCCTAGACTATGGATATTACACATTGAGAGTGGCAAATTCAACCTGCTTTTAAGAAGCAATAGGAATTTCGTCATGATGTTTTGAAGTCGGCCTGTCTTGTGTCTCACTGGATGGTTACTCCATCTCTGCTAAAAGGCAGACTAAAGCCAGACTATAATTTCCTCAGAAACCCACAGAGGATTTTCTATAGATATACAAGTGTGCATGCACATATGCACGTGCACACACATACACACACTCACACACACACACACACACACACACACACATGAGGGTGATTCTTTTTTTTTTTGCGGTACTGGTGATTGAACTCAGGGGCATTCTACCTCCGATCTATACCCCCAGCCCTATTTTTTTATTCTTTATTTTGAAACTGAGTCTCACGAAGTTGCGGAGTGCCTCACTAGGTAGCTGAGGCTGGCCGCGAACCTGGATCCTCCGGTCTCAGCCTCCTGAATGCTGGGATTACAAGCGTGCGCCACCACACCTGGCTGAGGGTGATTAATTCTACACAATGTATATTTGAAACAAAGCTTTCATCCGAACTTTTTCAGAAAACATCATTACCAATTACTCCACTGAGTTAGTAGAAAAAAATCTACATATTGCCCAATAAAACAATATAACTTCCTGGTAAATCCAATAAACTTGAGAAATATACCCCTGGGAAAGTATATAAGCTGGCTTTCTACATAGTGATGGATCTAAGTCTATGCCACGTTAGAGGGCATTCGACAAAAATGATGATTTAAGCAGGGTGTGATGGTACACACCAGTAATCCCAGTACTTGGGAGACTCAAACAGGAGGATTGCAGGTTTGAGGCCAGGCTTAGCCACCTATGAGACCCTGTTTCAAAAACATCAAGTATAGGAGATGATTTTGTCCATTCCTATTAGTGGGAGGCATGCATCCAGCATATCTAAACTATATTCAAGCCATTAAAATGTAAACTAAAGAAAAGGAGTACCAAAACCATGGTTACTCCAGGTTGCTGTAGGTGGGAAGCCAAAGAGATTGTAAAGGCTTAGGAGGTCCAATTACACTGCACATAAGCTGGAATGATCAGCTGAACATACATATCTAAATATTCTAATTTTTGCATCAACTCTTGGATTTTACTTGAAAACAAAAACATTATCTCAACACAGATTATCATGAGCCTTGGTCTCCTCTTGGCTTCCTCACCAGGCTATACTGATTCTGCAAAGGGACCCACTGTTTTTATGGTTCCTTCTGTGTTTACCTATACCAGGACCCAACACTGAGAGGGGAAGATCCCTGGGCAGAGCAGCTTGGAGAGCCTACAGGACACTTGGGGTCAACATAGGTCCTAGCTGCCACTGACTAATAAGGCACAGTGTCAGCAGGAACTCTAAGATGAATCGTGAGCCAAAAAATACAAAACAGTCCTTAGAGACTAAGCAAAGATCTCAGTTTAGGATGCCAGAGCAATCTGACTCCTAAAAATACCCATGAATTTTAAAATTTACATTACTTATAACAGAATTTGAACACAGGCTTCTCTTACTTCCCTAAATCATGTCACCTTTCTTTCCCCCAAATGCCTGAAACTCACTAAATTATTCTTTGGAAGACACTGGGAGCCATTCTTATATCTGTAGCTAGAGAGCCACACAGAGTTCACTATAAACAAAGTGAGAGGACAAGAAACAATTAGATTCCACTCTTCTGTTTGTATAGCAGAGATGAAAAAAAAATGCTATCACTCTGATAAAATATGTTATGCAGGAGACGTGCTACTCATGATGGCATGAATAATTTATATCATGAAGGTTGCTGAATTTCCAAATCAACTTATTTACTATATATCTTAGCATCCAAAATGTATTTGCAAGGTTAGCTTTAAACAGATGAATACTAAGAGAAATAAAAAACATAGTTTCTCCCTTTAGCCTTAGTTTTCTAATCATTTAGAGTCCATTCAAATGATGAAAAATGTGCTTTATATTTCATATGCATTTCATTTTCCTTTAAATATATTCTTATCATTGAAGTCCTTGAATATTTAAAAGGTACAAAACTCAAAAAATAAAATAGAAACTGTTCCAATTTGCTTTCAGCCTAAAGGAACAGCAGTGAACGGAGAAAAGCAAACTGTGATTATGCATATCCCATAGTGCCATCTCATGGTAACTGTGCACAGAAGATGGCTCAGGAAAAATGGCTGGTTAGCGGGCTCATTTCTGACAATGTCATGCACTCCATTTCATCTTCTGTAAAGTGATTACCATGCATTACCATACACAAGGTATTGACCTAAGCATTTCATTTAACACTCTCCACAGTCCTATAAAGTATTATTTATATCATCCCCCATTTTAGAGATGAGGAAACTGAGACATGCAGAATTAAGTGACAAGCTGAGCTCACAAAGACACTTGCAAGTTGTTTGCCAGTGACCTCAATGTTCTCCCTCTGACACAAGAGAAACTAGCATTGTAATTCAACATTGACACAAGCAATTTCTCATGGCCCTGAAAAGGTAGGTCCCTTTCAACCCTGCGGGCTCTCTGAGCAGCTTATGCAAGACAAGGTACATATCATTTTACTTAGTTCTGACAATAATATTATGAGCAGTTATTCCTATTTTTCTGTAAAATAGAATAATAATTAAGGATGTTAATTATTCCAAGTCACCTCAGCCAGTCGGTATTAGAGCCAGGTCACCAAACAATCCTGACATCACAGCCCTTATGTTTACTACAACAGCCTTGGTGAATCCAAGAAGGTCACCAGATGACCTCAAAGCCTATGAGGACTCAACCATAAAATTAGGAGAACAGCCATCCTGTAATCTTTAGGGGGGTAAGTATGAAATAAAATAATAGCTTGAAAATGTGTGGTCGAGTGCATGCCAGAGAGTGAGCACTCACTGAAGGCTGACCATTGTTACTGTTGTCATTGTTCTCTCAACATTCAGAAAAAAATCTTACTCCAGCTATATTTAAGGAACAGATCGAATGCAATCCTGGCCTGCAGCTAAGAAGCAGAAGATAATTTTTCAACTTCCCAATCATGTGACTTGTGCCATATTTCTGAAGAGCTAAGAGCATTCTGTATCAAGAGTCCCATTAAAGATTCACACTGACCCTGTGAAGGAGAAAGCAGGTATTACCATCTCAATTTCATGAGAGAATAACCTATGGCCTTTCAATGACAAGATGTTTAGTAACTTCCTCAGGTCTTATAACCACCACCCTCTTCCACTGGGCACCTTGCTCTGCAGATTTGCTGAAGATACCGAAGGAGTCCTAAAGATGTCAAATGCGAGCACAGGGTACACATATGCTTATCATAAAAATATGCAATCATTTTGTTTTGGGTTTGTTTTTAGTATTTGCCATAGATTTATATCATGTGATGAAACTGCAGAAAATTCTGCATAAAGTTGACACAAATATTTTACCTGTCACTGAACAAACTTTAGCCAAAGGACATAACAGAGAGAAAGCTTGAAACAGTGTTTCTGACACTTTCAAAACTACAACTTGGTAGGGGTGGCAGGTGTTACTATATTATTCCTTTCTTCTAGAACTGCAGATTTTTTTAGGAAGTCTTCATGCCCTGTTAGAAAAGAAAATCACATTCTCAGATTTACTTGTTGCTAAACCAGCCATATGACACTTCTGGCCAATGATTTGCAAGCAGAAGTGTCAAGGGTATGGTGATTTCCCTTGTCCAATAAATATATAAAATCTCCCAGAAAAGAAGTATGGTCAAAATTCCCTAGAAAGAAAGTTTGGTTCTTTTCCAGTGGCTGTTTTTCTAAAGGATACAGATATAGTACCTGAACCAGGATCATCTTAGGACCACTGAGATGAACACCATCTCCTAAGAATGAAGGAGTGTGTGGGGGCTACAGAAGAATCCTGACACTCAAGACGCCACCATGAAGCTACAGCTATTGCTCTATCTAGATTGTCCACTACTGTTTCTGTTTTGTGAGAAAAATAAACTCCCTTATTTTGAAGCCACTTTTTGTGTGCTTCCTGAAACATAAATAAAAACAATCCAAATCCTATAGTATCTATGTTACCAAGGGCAGAAGATCTATTTGTTAACCTCTGTTTCTTTTGGCTTGAATGTGTTTCTCTCTCTGACTTCTACAAATTGAAACACAACTTGTCATCTCACATGATTCAGGCAATACACTGAAATATCTTGATGAACCAGAACATGGGCTGGCTCTGTTTCTACCAAGGGGAGGTTGGTTCATTCCCCATGTCGGCTTCCTCAGGTAATACATTACTTCAAGAGAATTACCTGCTTGTTGCTAAACCAGCCATTTGACACACTTCTGGCCAATGATTTGCAGGCAGAAATGTCAAGGGTGTGGAGATTTCCCTTATGCAATAAAAATATAAAATCAGTTCTCATTTTTCTTTTTAAGTGTTATTCCAGTGAAAACAGAGGCACTTATAAGATCAACTGCATACAAAGAAGGTGTATGAATGGGTTTGTTCTCACTGGGAAAACTGAGGCCACTGATCAAAGAAAGGTAGTAATTACTCTGGCAAAAGGCCTCAGATCACCAGGGAGAACAAAGCCATGCAGAGCAACATATTTAGTAGCTTCCTTTAAAAGGAGTTGCCACATCATAGATATATTCTTGTAATGTTGAAACCATCTTGCCATCACTTTATGGAAACTCATCTCCTGAGTCCCTCATAGAATCAGCTTACAACTGCTTGCACTCCAAGTTGCTCGAATTTTCCACTACTCCTCCCTCCTTTTTTATACTTTATTGGTGCATCATAATTACACAGCACAGTGAGGTTGACAGTGATCTTCAAACATGCACACATCACTTGCTGTGTTTCCCTCAGGATCTCATCCTGCGCTCCGTCCTCCCATGTTAGTGAGGGTGATAGCGAGACCTTCATAGATGGACATAGCATTATCTGAACTATTGCCTTCCTCAATCCTCCTTTTTCCCCCCTCCACTCCCCATTCCCTTCCAATATTCTAGTGCTCTCTCTCCTCATTTATCTGAAGCCCCTTTTGTTTCCTCCTTTATCTCTAAGTTCCACAAATGAGAGAAAACATTGACCCTTGAATTTCTGAGACTGTTCCACTTTTTTCACTGGAGAGAGACACATCAAATTCTTTTTTTTGTTTGTTTGTTTTTTGTTTTTTGCAGTACTGGGGACTGAATCCAAGGGCATTCTACCTCTGAGCTATACCCCCACTCCTATTTTTTGTATTCTTTATTTTGAAACAGAGTCTCACTAAGTTGTGGAGAGCCTTAGTAAGTGACTGAGCCTGGCCGCTAACCCAGATCCGCCAGTCTCAGCCTCCCAAGTACTGGGATTACAAGCATGCGCCACCATGCCTGGCTCTTTTTTTTTTTTTTTTTTTCTTTCTTAGTTTCTCACTGGCTACCTCTCTTCGGTCTCCATTTCTGGCTTTTCTCCTCATTCTGATCTTCAAATTGGTGTGGCTCAGCCAGGCATGGTGGTACATACCTGTAATCCCAGTACTTGGAAGGTTGAGACAGGAGGATCACAGGCTTGAGGACAGCTTTGACAACACAGGGAGACTCTCAGCAAAGTAGCAAGAACTTATTTCCAAACAACAACAACAAAAAAATTTAAATGAGGGGGAGGATGCTGGAGGAATAATCTGGAGTAGAGTGCCTCTGGATTAAACCTCTAGTACACAAAATAAATTAACTAATTTAATTAAATTTGTGTAGTTCTGACACTGTCCTCAGACTCCTTTTTCCTTCCCAGCTTTACTCTCTCCAATATGATCTTATTTAGTCCCATAGCTTTAACTAGCACACTTCATGATTCCCATTTCTCCATAGCCATTCCTGTATCTCCAGTCCTGACTTCTTCCCTAATCCCAAATATCCAATTTATCTGGATATCTGATAAGTTACCACATGACATAGAAAGCAGAGCTCTTTGCTCCACGAAGAGCCCATAGCCCATTTCTACCCTTAGCATCCCTGTCACAATAATGGCACCATACTTCACCAGACGGAAGCCCAGGCACCATCCTGAAATCCTTTCTTTGTCTCACGTCAAATCAATCCATCAGCAAACCTGGGTTTTCACAAGTTAGTAGTAAACTTTAAAATTTCAGGAATGTCTCTTGGTTTGAGTCTCTGAACTTTCTCCTCCATACTTACCAACGCTGACTTAATAGTTATGCAACTCTGCTCCAAAGAGCTGATCAATTATTCCTCCTTTATAAATAAGTTGCAAATAGTTCAACACACCATCCCAAAAGAAAAGAAAAAGTTGAATACTGTCTACACTTTTCAAATACTCAGGTACAGAACTTTTTTTTTTTTAATCAGAGTAAGAAAATTTTAAATAGCTTGACATAAATAGTGAAAATATTATAGCAGTCATTAAAGAAAAAATAAAATACATATAATTTCCTGTTTGGAAGAGCACAGGTTAATTATAAAAATAAAGTGCATTCCATTTAAAAAGCTTATATTCTACCAAAAGTAAGAAAATAGGTATGATACCTTTTGTAGATATTTTAAGAAATAAAATAGTTACCTAATGAAGTTGGTCTATAGTCCATCCTGCTTGAAGGTACGGAGAAAAATGTACTAACTTATCTTTACGAAATCATATAAATGTATACATATTATATACATAATATATTATATACACACACACACACATATATATATATAAGTGATTTACAGAGAGTGATTTTTTTGTGGGCTTATACATAATAGTTACTTTAAAGAGCTTTATAAGAATTCAGGATATCTAGACTGTGTGAACAAGATAACATCCTCTTTTCAAATGCTATTGACCTTTAAAATTAAAAAATACTTAATTACTCATTAATATTTTCTACTATGTAAGATTCTAAATATTTAATGTAGGGACAATTATCCAGTTAAACTGTAAATATCGCTTTGTGTTCTCTTGATTAATTATGCATCCACTGTTGCAAAGGAACTTATTGAAAAATGTGTCCACAGTTGACACGAAAATAATAACATGTTTATAAGCCTATAAAATTTTCTGGCAGTCTCCTCCATTATATTTTATAAGTTTTCATTTATTATAGCTGCGTATTGACCATTAATATGTTGCTCATTCGATTGTGGAGATCTGGTATACTGTCATCTTGTGTCATCCCTACTTCCCAAAAGAGAGAGTGATAGCTAAAGGAAATTTTTCCAAATTAAGTTGAAATGCAAAAGATATTTTCATATTTTTGTTGTTGTAAACCCACAAGAAAAGTTGCAGGAACATGTTTGAGCAATGGAAAACATCTTTTCCACTAGCATCTTCAAGGGTGTGTGTGTGTGTGTGTGTATGTGTGTCCATGTGTGCATGCATGCATGCATGCATGTGTTTGGAGATATTCTAAACAGATCAACATTGCCTGAAGAATTCTTGAAGTACATTTCATTTATTATTTTCCTACCTTAAAAAACTGCCATATATTCATTTAATCAATACTATCTATCATCAATTTCAAAAGAACAGGCAGAAACTGATACTAGATAAAGAGCTACTCTTTACCTTCATTACTATACCAAACTATTAAAGTGTATACACATAAAAACATTTTTATTGTACACATTTATGTGGTATAGCATGATAACTTGGTAGATATATGCAATGTATAATGAACAAATCAGGAAAATGGGCACTCCATCTCCGTAAACGCTTATCATTCCTTTGTGCTCATGATCTTTAAGCCTCTCTTCTAATTCTTTCAATTTATATAATAAATTGTTGTAAATTACAGTCATGCTACTGTGCTGGAGAATATTAGAACTTATTCCTTTTGTCCAACTGTATTTCAGTACCCATTATCCAACATCTCTGCCTCCCACTACTTTCTACTCTTCTAATAATCACATTCTACTCTCTACTTCCAAGAAATCAATTCTTTTATCCTCCATATATGAGTGAGAACATATGGAATTTTTCTTTCTGTACCTGTTTTCTTTCACTTAACATAGGTTCCTCTGGTTCTATCCATGCTGCAGCAAATGACAGGATTTCATTTTGTTTTATGGATGAATAATATTCCATTATTTGTATATATCATATTTTCTTTATCCATTGATTAATTGTTGAACACCTTAGTCAATTTCTTGTCTTAGCTATTGTGAATCGTGCTTCAAGTACCTCTTTGGTATGCTGACTTCATTTCCTATATATCAAATAGTAGGGAGAGCTGGATCGAACGCTAGTTCTATATTCTACATTTAGTTTTTGGAGGAATGTTTTCCATAATGGCTATACTAATTTACATCCCTGCCAACAGCACACACAAATACTTTTAAAATGATAAACTGGACAAAATACAAAATCAAAATTTTCAGAGTGATTTTTCTCAGAGACAAGAACAAAAGTTCACTGGGTGCCCTGGCAATTTGCCACTGGAAATTTTACATTCAGAAGTTTAATTACAAACTTAGATAAATGGATTATAATGAAAGATATCTCTAGCAAGGGAGCCCAGACAGATGCATCATGAATGCATTAAAGAAAACACTAGAGAGAGAACTTTCCATCAGCAGAAAGATTTTAATTAAAGAGCAATAGGATAAATCTCTTCTGTGAAATGATATCACTGTTACTCACAGTTCATTAAAACTATTTACTATATTATTTGAAACTACTCCACTCTAGAAAGTATGCTTAAACCTTTTACTCAGGTAAGAAGGAAGAAGACTGGCTATGAGGAGGGAAACGTTCCACTAAAGAACTCTGGGGATGGAAAAGCGTTTCTTTGTGCGCTGTCCATGGCAAACCACACCTGCCATGGTCCCACCCTGCATGGAGACCCATGGGCTTCAAAAGTGGGCATATGAGCCAACAGTGTCCACCGAAGTAGCATGGTCCAATGAGACAGGCGAGAGAATGGCTTGGCTGCAATTTTATTCTTGGCATGAACTAAATTATTTATTTGGGAGGCTCATATTGGAGGTATGAATTTTCAAAAGCCTCAACAATATCCCTGTGGCTTCTGTGGGGTCTAAACAAGAGTTTGGAGGAGTTGTATATTCTTCATTTTGCATTCTGAGCTTATAGCCCAGCATCTAGACCCAGTGGGTACACAGATATTAAATAAATTAAGGTATGAAATAAGCAAATAGGTACAGCAGGATACATTCTATTTTAATAATTATAATAGCATAAGACTATAATGAAAAACAAAAAAAAATTGGGCTAAAAGAGTCAAAATTCTCAAAGACTTAGAGGGAAAATGGGCCCCCAATTATGGTCCTCACAAAATACTGCCAAATTTCATTTCTTGTAGACTTTCTTAGACACCCAACTTCTTTCTATTCACCCTATCAACACAAACATTTCCCAAGCCATCATGAATTTCAAAGCTGAAATGAGAACCAGCAAGTACAATGTTAGAAGATCTCTAAAACTTCAAAGAGAGACTCTTTTCTGAATGTGACAGTACATGGAAAATGAAATGACAAAATTGATGCTTTAGTAAGCAGACCTTAATTAATGATTAAGCAAAGTTCTTAAGGAAAATAAATAGGTTATATTCCTTGGACTAAGAATCTTAGAATGTCAGATGCCTTATCATTTCTACAAATAGTCACTCAGTTTTTCAGAGTTAAGAGTAAAGTTCGAAAGCTTCAAAGGATGTAGGCTTTTTAAAATAGTATGCTTTAATATTATTATTTTCTACTAACGTTCGAAATATATCTTCCTACAGACTTGATTTTTTGCTGTATCAGAGCACTATATATTAACAGTGGCACAGACAAGACCTCTGTCAGCTGGGGACAAAGAAATACTCAGAAATCTGAAGGTCAGAAAGAGATGTCTTTGGAAACAAAGCAGTTATCCAAGACAGAGGAAAGAAATATTAGATACTTCTCAAATGCATTAAAACAAAAATGACAATATCTAAATGCATGAATACAAACAAAAGGTGGGATTATGAAGAACTAGGCAAACGTCAAGATGAATAGACACTCTCAAAAATGTTTAAAAAAAGACATCTCACTTTTCACATGTTGGGTACATCGCTAGAAAAGTGACAATCACACTTACTCTATAGGTGTTGATAATCCTTCTGAGGAACCAGAGATAAAGTTCATCATCTAAAGGGATCCAATCATACTTGCATGGAATTGTATATTTATAAGATAAAAAGCAGTACAGCATGTCACCTTGCAGGTCATGTGTCCCTTTTTTCTGTAGACACAGTTGTACTTTAATCTTCCCTTTGCTTTATAAATGCTTGTCATTGGTCACAGGGAAGGAATGCAGAATAATAAATACAATAGAGTGACTCTTAGAGAGGATCAACCATCTTCTGAGAATAACACCATTTTTAATGTCGTTCATTTTTACCATCAAGTTCCAGTACTGATATCTTCCTAAGAGATGATGGTATCTTTCCTTAACAATTTCCAGTGCATTATATTATTTTTGTAACCCTTTTTTTTCTTCCTCTAGGGAAACTCTCCTTGTATCTTCTAACTCACAATTACAAGAAGGAAGGAAATATTGAAGTCACTGTTTAAATATGTAAAATAATATTGATAATATGACATGGATACTTGGAAGATCAAGGAATTTAAAAAATCTTGAAAGAGATCTCTGTGACTCAAGGTTTCTCCACTATTTTTTGCAGTAACTAAGTATTTCCAATGACAGAGATATAATTCACTGCACCACAAAGCAACCCACTGTAGTTTTGGACAGTTTCAATTACTTGTATGTTCATCTCAAATGGTAATAGTTGCTTTCCTTTCTTATTCTAAAATCATCTTTTACCTTAACTCTTTCCTTTAGAGGTAATGTGTGTCTCTTCTATCTGCCACATGACAAAACTTAAAGCTTCATCTTTTCTAGGCTAAACATGTGTGACTCTTTCAACCATTCCCCATTAATCATTGTTTCCATCCTTCACCAAAATAGCCTCTTCTCCAGTCATGCCCCTGGGAGGTAAAGGGGAATTCTCTGAGGGACAATGTTATGATATATGGGCAGCCAACAAGTAAAGCGATTTAGGTAGGGCAATAATGGTTCCAGAAATAATCCTAAGTACAAAAAATAAACTAGTGCACATAATTGTTCATATCAGGGTTTATTATAAATGTTAATTAAAAACATAATAATGTTAATTAGAAAGGCAGTAACCCAAAAGTTTATTATAGGGAAATGATTAACTTTGTTATTATCTTCTCAATGGAGTATGGTACAGCCACACTGCATAGTTACAAAGAGAATAAAAATATCGAAAATATGTAGATAACTTGAAAAACTCTATTATATTTCAATAAAATTATGAGAAAAAAATCTATATAGTTTTGGAAGAAATGATATACCAAAAATGTTAGCTATATGTGCATGGTAGAAATATGAGATGTGTTATCCTCTTACTTTTCCAGCATCAAAAAATTTTTCATAAGCATGTGTATTTCAGAATATCCCACTTTAGAACTTTTTTTAAAAATCCAGAGGACACACTGTGTGTACCCACATCAAATAGAGCACAATTTAGGCACATGTTGAGTGCTTAAGATAGTACCTGCTGCCTGTTTGAGGAAACCAACTCAGCAAGGCGATTCCACTGCACTGTGTGGATTTTGGCCATTTGTCAGAGAAATGATGTTTTTCCCAGGAAGGGAAATAATCTTGCTGCAAAAGAAATTTTAATGACTCCTTTAAAAATAGTATTGTTTCCCCATGTAGCTATTCTTCTCCAAGCAGCAAAGAGGGGACGTGCTTTCCCTCTGCTTTGTGCTCCACAAAGCTCATCTGAACTCAGAGTTACTGTCAACTTTTAATGGAAATGCCTGGAGCAAGACAGGAAGCAGACCCTTGGGCACCATGGTCTGTGTAAATAATCAAGGGTTGTTGCGGCATAACTTCTGTGTCTTTTATCATGAAAACTGAAATAAATGTAAATGATTTGCCTCTTTCAAGAAGATAATCTTAGCTTGATTTACTTGTGTTGAGGCTGCTCCCACGTTTGATGCCAGCTTAAAGACAAACATGACATGCTTTACCTTCTCACTCCTAATCACTGTGCCAACCATGGACTCACTTCCTAGTTTCCTAAGCCAACCACAATCCAATGCAATACTTTCTTCTTCCAATATTCTCTGCTGTGATTGGCTATTCATTCAAAGAGCTGAGGCAAAATTTTATCACAGTGATAGTCACTGCAGCAGCCAAATATCAGCTGAATTTTTTTTTAATTATACTTTCATTGGTGCAAAATAGTCTCAATCATAATGTACTTCAGTATGATAGGGACATACCGACATGTAGCATTTGGTGATTTCATTTCATATAAGATGAATTTTGAATGCAAAAAGATAGAAATAGTCCCTTAGATACTGCTAAAATCTGCCATATACCTAACTCCATGGTATTATGTCTCAGCAACACAGTGAACAGAACCTCATGATCAAGTGTCCTCCTCTAACATCATATTCCATCTCAAAAATTGTCATTAGCAATTGTCTAATAATTACCAGAATGCATAAAAAAGAGATTTCTGGACTCAGGTGAAAGCCAGAAGGACTGCATATGGCCCCTCCTTTAAGGATGATTATTGATCATTGGCCATTACTGGACATATAATAAATAAAGGTTTAACAATATAGCCTATTTAAATAGGCCATTTCCCATTACAAACCATAAGTGTTACAGAAGCTTCTAGAATGACTTCCAGGAGGAGGCTTTGAGAGATGAGATTTTAGACAAAGCTAGAGTGTGAGAATACAGAATATCAAGTCAGGGAATGGCACACAATCAAGTATTGAGATTGGAGCTTTGGAAATGAGTTAGGCCCACATGGTAAAAGACGTGAACTATAAAAGCTTCTGATTTTAATTAAGAAGAGCAATAGATTTGGAAAATCAGGCCTATTAAATTGGTAGTTAAGCCTATGATAGTGGAAACTAGGGAAAATCCTCCAAGTAAGAGAATGTAGTACAGAAATAGCAGGAGGCTCAGGGCTGAGCCTGTAGTCTGTTCATGTTTAGGAGGAAGAATAAGCAGATTTTGCTCATGCTCTCTCTTCCAGGTAAAATGCTCTCTTTTACTTGACGGCTTTAGGAACTTCTCTGCAACCCACATGGCCTAGCATAAATAGCTCCCCATCTGCAGGGTCTTCTGCAGCTTACCTGGACAGAGTTCTTCATGGCCCAACTTGTGATCCCAAAGTATATTGCACAATAATTATCTACACATCTGTAAGCCCCACAGTAATAAAGATTCTGCCTTATCAATTTTTAAGTTCCAAGCCCAGTGCCTGGTACAAAGAGACAATTAATGCTTATTAACTGTTAACTGCACAGCAAAGTAAAGAAAAACTATAATCTGGTAGGGAGGAGGGGAATTAAAAGAGCAAAATTTTGTGGTTTAACAGTAATAACATCTGGACTTGAATTAGATGATGGTTTGGTTGCTGGACATGGAGCTGATGCTCTAGGCTGAAACTCTGGGTCCAGGGGCCAATGTGGGAAAGGTGGGAGCTACTGGGGACCCTCCAGAAGACCATGGTGGCCAGCCCTAGATGGCCTCTGATGATTCTCACCCCTGATATTCACTCCTTGTACAGCTCTATCCCACACTGAATAGGAATTTGTGACAGTGAAGGCCTGTGACTTTCCAGGTTAGGCCATTAAAGACAAAGCAGATTTTGCCTTGCACTCTCTCTGAGAGAATCAGCTTCCATGTCACAAGGACACTCCAGCAGCCCTCCTGAGACTCCACGAAATAAGGAACTGATGTCTCCGGACTACAGCCACCAGAAGGGTTTTTCACCTGTGTGTAAATCGCCTGGGAAGCAGATCACCCAGCCTTAGTCAAACCATCAGAAGACTGCAGCCACATAGTAGGGAGAACATATGCTTTTTAACTCTTTGTGACTGACTAATCTCACTTAACAATGTTTTCCAGTTCCATCCATTTCCTTGCAAACATGATTTAGTTCTTCTTTATGGCTGAGTAAAATTCTATTGTGTACATATCCCATAGTTTTGTAATCCATTCATCTGTCGATGGACATCTTGGCTGGTTCCATAGTTTGGCTATTGTGAATTATGCAGCTATAAACATAGATACACATGCATTGGTCTGATAGTTTTGTTTCCATTCTTTTGGGTAGATACCCAGAAGTGGTATTACTGGATCATATGGTAGGTTCATTCCCATTCATCAGAGGATCCTCCATACTGTTTTCCAAAGTGGTTGCACTAATTTGCAATCCCACCAATAATGTATTAGAGTTCCCACTTCTCCACACCTTCGCCAGCATTTGTTGTTGTGTTATTGATGATTGTCATTCTGATTGGAATTAGGTGAAATCTCAAGGTAGTTTTGATTTGCATCTCTCTGATTGCCAATGATGTGGAACATTCCCTCATACATTTATTGGCCATTTGTATTTCTTCTTTTGTGAAGTGTCTATTTAGATCCTTTGCCCGTTTTTTATTGGATTGTTTTCTTAGCTGTTATTTTCTTGAGTTCTCTGTATATCCTAGATATCAGATCTCTATCAGAAGAGTATCTGGCAAAAATTTTCTCCACTCCGTGGGCTCTCTGTTGAGGTTCTTGATAGTTTCCTTTGCTGCACAGAAGCTCTTCACTTTAACGCAATCCCATGTATTGATCTTCCTTTGAGTTGCTTGTGCTTTTGGGATCTTGTTGAGAAAGTTATGTGGATGCTAGGGAGAAGATGAGGCATAAGAGTGACTCCAGATGAAAAAGGAGAAATCCTAGATAAGCAAAGAAGTTGACTTAACTGATGGTGATAGATGTGGGGGGAGACACCCTAATGCACATGATGTACTTTCACAAATATATCAAAGTCAATCTCAATCACTAAACTGAACTTGAGAAGGAGGGGGGGCGAGGGAGTGGAGTGGGAATTGGGGAAGGGGTTAAATGAGAAATGTGTGCATATATGCCTTTATCAGCTTGTACCTAAAAACATGTATGATTATAATGCACCAATTAATAAAAATGTATTCTAATAGGAAAAAAAAGAAGAAGACTGTAGCCCAGCTGCTATTTGGACCACAACCTCATGAAAACCCCTGCACCAGAACAATCTCTGAAGCTGCTCCCAGGTCCCTGACCCACAATATATATACAGACAAAACATCTTTAGTCTTAAGTTGCTGAATTTTGGAATAATTTGTTACACATTAGTAAATTACTAATATACCTAGGCTCTTTCTATTTGTCTAAATCTCTTTCAGAAATGGAAGAAGATAAAAAAAAACAGTTAATAATAGTAACTCTCACAGAGTAGAGACTTAATTATTCTGCTGGTGGATTAAACATTGAAGACTGGAGAAAACCAGATTCAAAAGTTGGAGAATTTCTGTCCTGGCTTACTCTGTGGGCAAGTTCCTTCTCCCTCCTAAAACTGTTTTCTCCCCTTCTAAATGAGAATATAATACCCAACATGCTGTGTACTGTGGTTTAAATGTGATGAAAGTCCTTAAGCACTAATATGGCATCTGATACATAGTAGGGCTCAACAAGTATGAATTAAATAATCTAAAAACACTTCAAAGAGAAAGCCAGATTAAGAAATAAGTGGAAGAAACCATTATAGAAGGTAAAGTACAAATTTATGAGACCCTAAAGTCAAAGTTTTGCCTTACAAAAGCATTCCTATGGCAATTCCTATCCCCTACATGTGACAGAATAATGTCACCTTACTCCCTCAGCAAAAGTCTCCCATCCTATCCATATCAGCTGGCCCATATCCTAATCTAAGATAAATCAATTCTCTCAGGACATATTTAGTGAGTTCCTACTATATAGCAAGTATTTGTCTTGGGGCTAAGTGAACAGCAGTAAAGAAAATAAACTTAAAGCAGATAATGGCTGAGCTTCATAGCTGTCTGGCAAACAACATTCCATGCAGAAGTAACAGTATGTGCCACAGCCCTGCAGAATGGAAGTCATGAAGCCAGGGTAAAAAGGTCAAGAGGAGAAAGAGAGGAAATGATTTCAGAAGAGCAATGAAGCAGGTATAAAGAGCTCTAATGACTGCTGCTTTTACTATGAGTAAGATGAGGAGATACTAGAATATTTTGATCAGAAGAGTGACATCATGTGACTTATATTTTAGCAAGATTTCTCTGGCTGCTATGTTAAGAACAGACAGTGGGAGGAGTAAATATAGAAACAGGGAGACTGGATTAAGGCACTTAAGAGTGGAGGTGGGAAGAATTATTCAAGTACTAGAAATATTTTGAAGGCAGTGACAACATGATGTCCTGATGGATTAAATGCAAGTAAAAAGGAAGAATCAAGAATGACTGGTTTGGATAAAAGCAATTTGGAAAATGTGACTGCAACTTATAGATATGGGAAAGTTAGCAGAAGAGAGGAATTTGGGGTATGAGGGAGATCAAGAATTCAGATTTTGATATAAAGACGAAAATGTTTTGCATACATCCAAGTAGAGAAGGCAGACAGGAACCCGTGTATATGACCTTATGGATTTGGAGAAAGCCTGAGGCTGGTGCCATAAACTTGGGAGTCATTTTCTACAAACAATCTGAGACTGGATGAGGTTCCCAAGGAAATGTGAGTGTGAACAGAGGGGGAGACCAGGGATTGCATGATATCTCTGTCTTCTTTGATTTCTCCCTCGTTCCAATTCCCTGCCCTCAACTCTTCAAATAAACCACGAGTCCTCTTCTCCAAACCACACTAGTGTTAAACTGGGTTCCACGCTTCACTTTTCTGATACCAGATTGGGAGAATGATTTGATTTCTCTCAGTGCTGTCTTCACCACAATGAGCACCGTGGCCACATTAATGTGTCTCGATTCCTCCTTTCCTTCTTTCTTTACACTGGTTCTGAGTTTCTCTTTTGGGAGAGCTATAGAATTCTTTGTAAGAAAAATACCAAAGAAATTGTAGGGAGGTACTTTCTGACAAACACATTAACATCCCTTGTCTGTTTACAGGCTTGCAGGGTTTGCCTCTTGGACTGCACCCATTCACAGCCACACCAGCCTCTATCAATCCCTTCATCTCATCTTACTGGATGACTGCCACTAAACTCATCTCTAGAAACTTGTAAATTCTTATATTTTTCTCCTTTCTTGTTTTTATCAGTGCTGGGGATTGAGCCCAAGGCTTTATGCATACCAGGCAAGTGTTCTACCACTATGCTACCTCCCCGGGCCTGTCTTCTATTCTCAAAGTGTTTTTTTCTTTAACTGTTGGTTGCTACAGTCACCATCTATTAGCACATCCGCACACAGCTGAATCTATCTTCTCTGTGCCAGATCCCATTATTTGAGCGGAGACTTTTTAACCCTAGTTAAGTGATTTTTAATACAGGTACATGCATAACAGTTAGATCCTCACAAAGAATATTCACAGGCATGTGAAGGCCTCACTTCTTTATAATGGCTAATGCTTGCTTGCTCCTTTTGAAAATAATGAAATTATGGTTCATCAAGATTAAGTGACTTCTCTAAAGACATGATTCATAGGAGTTATGACTCTTGATTTGTAATCCATTCACAGATCACTGTTAAAGAAATAACAAGTTGATTAATAACAAGTGTCAACAATAAGACACTACTAATTTCTGAGGACATTAGTTCATTGATGCACTGTAGCTAAAACAATCTCACATTCCTTCCCACGCATGGGAAAGAAACGCAAATTATCAGCCTAACCAATGTTTCCAAGAAGGTCATAAGAACCCAGGGTTCAAATTGTATCTCTACTCCCGTAATTTGTCCTTCCCTGCTGTCACTCCCATTATGGTTCAATTAACAGCGGAAGCCGGGAGCAACTTGATGAACATCTGTCGCATCCACCTGGAAATAATTCAATAAGGGTGCACCACGGGAAGATATTATAGGACGTCAGCCTACGTTTTTTTCCATTTTCACTCTGGGTGGCAAGAGCACTTCAGATGATGGGAGGAAAAAGAATAGCTGATCATTTGAAAACATTAGGTCAGTTTCTAAACATTAGGTCAGTGCGGCATTCCAATACATATTTGAAAGGAACATGAAAATTCTAACACAAGTGGACAGGACCTATGAAGCTACATCTTCACAATGGCACCACTATTTTTTCTTTTTTTTATTATTTGACTGTAAGAGTATGAAAGTTTATTTTAAGCCAGAAAGGAGAGGACAGTAGTGTTTTCACATGGGGAAGGGGAACTGGGAGGGCTGCCCTGGCATCACTATTTTAGATAGTATAAATAAAATATGTGTTGGCAAAAGCTGCTTTCAAGCAAAAGATCACTATCTAAACAGCGCATATCATCTAAAATAACATATTTTTGATGTATTACCTACGCATTTGACAGGAGGCCCAAGGATGATCTGGAAATGGACAAAAATATGAAAGACCATTAGACTTATATTGTTTGGAATGAATAGACAATGGTAATAACGACTTAAGATAAACCTGGAAGGAACCACAGTTCAGCATGTCTGCTATTCCCATATTAGATCCAGCTATCACTGCATAAACCTATAGATTTCTTTTTTAAATGATCATTACTTGTTGATTTTTTTCCAAACCAGATATTTGCAGTTCCCCAAAGGAATGATTCTAAAATGTAGTGAAACTGTGCTGGCAAAGTGTAGGATGCTATTTATTTAATAATCATCACTTTAAAATTGTTTTTTAATTAGCCTATCTAAATAACAAATCTCTGTTCACTTGCACTGTTAATTATTTGCCTCAAATGCTGTACTCAACTATGTTTTTAAGACATCTGTTTGTAACATTATTCCTATCCAAAATAAGGAGTGCATAATGCAAGGTTTAGGAAGAAAGGCTCCAGGAACTACAAATATTTCAGAATAAAAAGGCAGGCAGCCAGTGCATAAATACAATCACCTTCAAGCAATACAATGGGAAGCAGACAGACAAGAGAGACAAACAGCTATTCTCTACAGATGCTAGAACAGCAAGGAACAGGTTTAAACTGCAGGCACAGGAGATAGGATTTAGTTTAGACAGAAAAAAAATGATGTATCAGTGTTCAACAATGGAGAACCATTATTATGAAAGACATGACTCCATTTGTTCCTCAAATTATTTTAAAATTGCAATGGTGTGATGCTTTGTTGGAGTCATATTATGTCTATACCTGGTAGACCTACAAATTGCTCCTTCAGGTACATGATTCCATCTCCACCTGACAGACTGGATTCATTTTAACTAAGCCTACACTCATTCATAGAGTTCAATATATAACTTGTAATAAGATGGAATTATCCAATTCCAATTATATAAATTAGCACATTTACATAGCCATAGAAACATATTATAGACATTTAATAGGTTAGATCCAAGTTCAAAATTAAGAAGGTAAAAAATACAACATGAGATGCCTAGGAGAACTTGGAAATGGGACATCTGCCTTAACACTTTCAGGGGAAGGAAGTGAGAAACAGAGTCACTGCCACTTCCAGCCACTTTCTACTGTGTCTGATGGAGTCACAGCCTGTGGGATCAGAATGCTTCCACCCTACAACCTGAATTCATGGTGGACATGCCAAATGTCTCATGGAAGAGCCTGATACTGGGACTCAAGAACAATATTTCATTTTGCTTCTTAACCATTTAAACTTAGTCACATTTCATGAACTGACATCTCCTAATTGTTAACAACAATGTAAAATCAATACAGCTGACTGAAGATTGAAGTTTTACATTAACGCTTATATGTCAAATAATCTTTCATAGAAGATAAGCTATATTTCTGGTGACTGCTGAAATAAAAAGAGTCAAAATAAAAGGAGAACCATGGAAATAAAATTAATTTCTCAAAATAGAGCAACATCACATCAAGAAGCTTATATAGGTCTCAATTCTTAAAGGAATGGAAATTAAACATGTCATAAAAGTAGTTTCTGAAATCTTTGGTGTTCTCCCTCATTAGGAAAAAAAACATTAAAATGGAGAGTTAAGGAAAACAATTAACAGGAATTCTGAATACCGCTCAAACAGCCAGCTCATTATAATTGAGTGATTTATCTCTTCAAGAGCTAAGTAAATTGACCTAAGTTCAAGAAAAGATTTAGCACTGACATTAAAAGTCATTTTAAAGAAAATCTGGAAAATAATCATGACACTGAGTGAAATAATCATAGGCTTTTGGTGAATATTACAAGCAAAGAGCTGGCCTCAGACTATTGAAAAGACAGTCGGGATATGGTTTGGAAGACCCTCAATGGCCCCTCACAGATGAACCCTCCCAATTTCCTATATGCCAAGAGGTTCCCTCTTGGCAGCGTGAGGAATCATTCATTCAACAAAGTTTCTATTAAGGCTTTACAATATATAATGCCAGTAACAGTCCAAGAAAAGAAGTGCCCTGTACTTCTTTGGCATGGAGGGAAAATAAGAAGTAAAAAATACACAAAATCCCTTCTGAAATGTACAGATGAAGGAGATAACAGGTGTGATTGAGAGTGAGGATGACAATGTAGACATGGGTGGTCTACAGGAAGAAACTTCCCTGAGAAGATAATATGTGAGTTAACTTCAGTGATAAGGAGCCAGTCATAAAGATCTAGGGAAGAGTAGAAAGAAAATAAAAAAAAAAAGCAAAGCGAAGAATTGTTGCAAAGGTCAAAAGTGGAGAATGAGGGCAAAAAGATGCTCAATGAACATCCCCAAGAATTTGATGCCACCCTTCCCCAGATCACTCAGGTGGGTCACAGTGAATGAAGGAGAGGATGAAAGAGGAGATAGTGACAACTTAGGGGAAACAGGCATGTGTCAAATCATATAGATCCTTTTTTAGTCATAAGTAGCTTGGGTTTATTCTAAGATAATGTGAAACCATTATAAGATTCTAAATGATATCAGTATGAGAATAGGGTAGACGACATGCTCTGATGTATACTGGAAAAGTGATACTCATATTTTAGACATGACGTACCCACTGTTCACTTTATACATTCATATAAAATCTAAATGGGGAAAAATGCATACTCAAGTATGTAGACAATCAAAGAGAGAAATCTGTGCATGAGCAGCAAGATGGATAAAGGCATAAGCTTTCTGAACTCCATGTTTGGGAATATGCAGAAGCAGCCACACATTCATCTGATGAAAACAGAGGGGAAAAATGCTTTCTAAAAATGGCAGACCAAATGGCTAATTATTTGAAGCTAGTGCCTGAGAAAGGGCTTTCCATATTTGGAAGAGAGATTTAAAACAAACAAACAAAAAACCCTCTTACCACCAATTAAGGTGGTGGCCTCAGAAAACACTAGGAATAGAGATGATATAGAAACTAACAGAACTGAACCAAGAAGCCCACTACTTCCATGACTGGTATTCCCACATCCCTTGTTTTACCATAAGTCAGGAGTACAAAATGTCATCATAGAACCCTAGGCAGAGACGAGTAAGAGGAAAAGAATTTAAAAATTAAGAAAAAAATTAAAAACAACTATTAGAGCCTGGCATAATGACACACATTTGTACTCCTAGTAACTGGGAAGCTGAGACAGAAGGACCACAGGCTTGCGTCCAGCTCAGCAACTTAGTAAGGCCCTCTGCAACTTAGTGAGACCCTGTTTCAAAATCAAAAAATAAGCCTGGGGGTGTATATCAGTGGTAGAATGCTCCTGGGTTCAATCTTCAGTACAATAAATAAAACAAAACAAAAAAACATAACTGTTAGACTCCTTCTTAATAAAAGTGATCTAGCTGCCTTTCCTTTCACACATTCCCTTCCCAACTTCTCATCTTTCTTTTCCAGCCTTGACAAACTGAGCATGTGGAAACTGGACAACCAGGGAATGGGTGCTGTGTTGAGGCAACAGTCCCCTGAGGAAGTGACAGAGCAGAGCAGGGGTGCTGTGTGAGGCCATCAACAGAGACTAGCCTGGTGTTGGGAAAAGTAGGGTGGTTGGAAAGATGGTTAATTGAAAAAATGTGTTTACTGAGTAAAGAAATAAATATATCAAAGATAATGGGAGCGATAATTTCTCACTATCTAGGATTTATAATTCACAGAATTTAAATATATACACAGATATATAAAATAGATATAGGTATAGATACATATATGATTGCATATGCATGTATATGCACATACACATTTATGCACACATAGACGTATGCACATGTATACATTGCTCCCCATCTCTATTTCCTAAGAAGCCCAGAAGTGATGATATTCCAGGAGCTGTGAGTGTACTGTAACACAAAGTAGTTGAATCCAAGCTGGATTAAAATAAAAATACAAGATAACAGGATGAACTTAGAATAACCAGTAATGCCAGAAAGTAAGGATGTACCTAGAGAAGGGTGGGGGATGTGACAAAAGGGCGCAAACCAGTTACCACTGGCCAAATCTAGGATAATTCAAGTACTGAAAAAAAAATTTTATCTTATTTTTAAACAGGGTCTCACCAAGTTGCTAAGGCTGGCCTTGAACCTAAGATCCTTCCATCTAAACCTCCCAAGTACTCAGATTACAGGCATGTGCTACCAAACCCAGAGTAAGTATAAAAAACAAAACAACAACAGGAACCCATGAGCCCATAGTTATATAATTAAATAAATGCTTTGGGAGAAGGAAAAATTATTTTTCACAATAGAATGCTAACCTACATAGTTAAAATAATGATGAAAATAAATAACCATCACTCAGTAGCCAGGATAATGGTAGTGACTACAAGTGAGAGTCATCAATGAATGCCCAGACTGAGGAGTGGAATTTTCTCATAATATAGCAGTATCTCCCTACATAATGTTAATAGAACACAAGGAAAAAAGGATAATTTTAAAAGTAAAAAACTAGCCAGGCGCTGTGACATGGACCTGTAATCCTAGCACTTGGCAGGCTGAGATAGGAGGACCGAAGTTTTGAGGTCATCCTTAGTAAAGCAAGAACCTCAGCAACTTGGTGAGACCCTATTTAAAAATACAAATAAATAAATAATAAATAATAGGGCTAGGGATGTAGCTCATAGGTATAATGCCCCTTGGTTCAATGCTCAGTGTCAGAAGACCAGCAGGCTAGAGACACTATCTTGACCAGAAAATCAATGTTAGTATCAACATTGACTTGATAGGTAAACATTGTGTGACTCCGGATATTATATATGGAGAAGAACACAGAAATATTTCTATATCCTGCCAGGAAGTTCAGTCATGGAGAAACACCTGATAGATTCACATTAAGGATGACGCTACAGAATAAAAAGCCTATACTCTTAAAGACTCTAAAATTAAATAAAATGCTTATAAAAATATATGCAATTTAAAATAATAATAAAAACATAAAATAAATTATAAAAATAAAAGCCGGTACTCCACTTAAAGACTCTAGAGGACATGGTAGACAGAGAACGAAGAACTGCTCCAGATTGAAAGAGGCTACTGATAGCTGACAATAAATGCAATACATGAGCCTAGATTGCATGTGGACCACAGAGAAATATTAGGCATTGATGAGACAGATGGTTAATTCTGAGTGAGGTCAGCAGGATAAATAATAAGCGCATCCATGTTGATTTTGATTAGGAGGCTGTTCAGTAAGGGAAAGTTCTTGTTTTGGGGAGGTATGCACTAGTGTATATACAAACAAACATGAGTACAGAATAGAGAAATGAAGAAAGAATAAAAAGCTAACAATTAGGAAAACCAAGTATGGGGATGCAGGGGTACTTTAACAATTCTTTCAACTTTTCTATAGATTTGAAACAACTTAAAAGCTGAAAAAATTATATATGAAAATTTCTAACCAAAATGTCCAAATATATAAAAATTTGATAAGGACAGAAATAAAATCTTAAAGTATCTCAAAACATAAAATCTGCATTCACTCTAAATAAAATTAATTTCATGTGGCACTGTACAATAAATATATGTATAGTGTTCTTTTATTTATAGAACTAAAATAAGTTTTCAGTAAAAAGATCAAATAAATCATCAAACAAAAATAAACATAAAAGACATTATGTGAAAGAACAAAATTGAAACCTTGAATATTGTTTTCTATTGCTACTGGAACAAATAAGTACAAATTCAGCAGCTTAAAACAAAGTCCATGATCATCCAATACTTCTGTGGATCAAGACTGGGCTCAATATCACTCAACTGGTTCCTCTTCTCTGTGTATCACAAGTTCAAAAGTAAAGTGTCTGCAGGGTTGTCCTTTTCTGAAGGCTCTGGGGAAGAATCCACCAGCAAGTTCATTCAGGATGTTGGCAGAATTCAGTTCCTTGTGGGAAGACTGAGATCTTTATTTCCTTGGTAGCTGCCAGCCAAGGACCACCTTAGCATCTGGAGACATCTCTCTGTTCCTGGCATGTGTCCCCCTATACTGAAGAGCCCTTCTCAGACTTGGAATCCTATGACTTCCCTTCTTTTTTGTATTTATTTTTTTTTTTACCTTCCTCTTCTGTCACATCTCTTTGTTTTGAGCCAGACAAGGTTCCAAGGTTCTCTGCTTTTAATGGCTCATATGATTACATTAGACCCACTAAGAAAATCCAAGATCATCTCCCTGTTTTAAGAAGCATCCATAATCTTATTAAATCTAAAAGGTCACTTTGACATAAAACGTATCAAAAGGGATAAGAATGAGGGCACCAGAGCAGGGAGGGTGGGGTCCTTATTCTGTTAGTATGGGGATTAGAAAACATGGTTGCTGTGGATTGCGCTGTGGGCCTCAGTTCTTCACTGTTCCCTGTCACTGATTTTGGAATTCCTCCCATAACAGTAGAATCTATTTCCACTTCCCTTGACTTTGGTCACAGCCAATTTGAATTACTTTGTCCAACAGAAAGAAATTGAACTGATACAAGACTAAGGCTTCAGAAATTTTGAGTGTTTCTATTTGCCTTTTTATATGTCTATTGTCACCATGAGGGGAACATCACTCTTTAGCCCTCTGGATTAAAGGAAGATGAGAGACTCATGCAACAAAGTCACCCCAGCTGAGTTCAGCCAAGACCAAGTGTTTCCAGTTGACCCACAGACATGTAAACAATAACAAAAGTAAATTTTAAGCCACTGATTTGGATGGCAATGTCCTATGTAACAATGTAATGAGGTAAATTATACCCCAAATAGAGTAAAAGAAAATAATCAGCAATACAATACTTTTGGAAAACTAGTATCATCTAGGATAGTTGAAGATGTATCTGCCCTTCACCCATATTATTTTACTTGCTTCATCTTATTTTAGACATATTTAAAACATTTCCCCAATGTATTAAAAAAGAAAAATATACAAAAATATTCACTATCACTGTTTTTCATAGCATAATGTGGAAAAGTCCTAAATGTCCATGCAAAATAGAAGGGATAAGTTATTTTAAGTGTACATATACAACAGTTGCAAAATCAATGAAAAATTATATTTATCAACATATATAGTCTCAAAATTATAAGACTGAGTAAAGAAGCAAATTGCTGGATAATGTATAAAGTGTGAAACCATTTAGGTAAAGCTTTAAAAAATCAAACAATAAAATATGTTTTTACAGATGGATATATATGCAGTGATAGTATAAAAAGAGACATCGGAATTATAAATATTAAATAAAGTATAGTGCTTAAATCAGAAGGGAGGTGAAAGCGAATAGGTTTGGGACAAAAAACGTAAGAGGCTTCCAATGTAAAAGTAATGTTAGGCTATTAAAAAATCTTCTCAAGCAAATACAGAAAATCATTAAGATTTGATAAAGCTGAATATTATATGCATAAACATATTATTTGCTGTGTCTTTCTATATGTCTCTAAGATTCTGTAACAAAAATAACTGAACAATTTTTCTCAAGAGCATTCAGCCTATTTCTGTAGAGAATGAAATGTAATCTGGGAGAGTATTTTAGTGCATTAGTCCTTCCAGGTGTGAGCACATTTGCACAAGTGGAGGGACTGAAGCTACTTTTGTAGCTATTAAACACTAACAGATATATATCAGGCTCTCCAGTCCCTGCATGTATTACTAGGGATCAGGGTAGGGCAGGATTTTCTGACACACCTCAAATCTCTCTAGTAATACAACTTTCTATTCTGTCTGTCTGTTTGACCAGCTTAGGTGAACAGCAACAATTAGCACTTGAATAGCACTTAAGATTAGACCATTTCAAGGTCTACAGAAGTCTTCAACACAGCACAAGATTAGGAGGCAGAAAGACTAGGGTTCAAATACTTTAACCACCCCCCCAAAGGACTCATAATGCCTCCCTTTACCTTCTCAAAAGTTTCAGAATTCTCATCAACAAAAGGATATTCACATTACCTCACTTGGAGAATACAGTAAGAAATAAATGAAACAACATGTATAAAAAATATAGCACCCAGGACACACATATGTTAGTCTCTTAAACTTCTTTCAAGCAAAATTGATAAAAACAAAAGACAAAATGCTTCAGAAACCAGATACGATTGTGTATAACTTAATGACAGAGAAACTATTAGTAGGCATTTTCACTGTGCAAATATCATATAATGTAGATATTTACACAAATAAAGAAGGCTCCAACATCATTAAGCAAAAGGAAGTTTTCAGCTTCATTATAATCTTATGGGACCACTGTCATAGATGCATTCCATCCTTGATAGAAACATCATTCTGTGGCAGGTGTTTAGTAAGGAAGAAAACACAAGTCTTAACCCAAGGTGTCAGACCGCATATCTCTGAATATGCTGTGTGACATTTCATAGTGTCAATCTCCTCATCTGGGAAATGGGAATAAGAAACTTGACTTACAACGTCAATGGAAAATCCCTATAAATTAAAGACTTTCATAAGTTAAAGTGCTAGGCACAGAAGGGCACTGAGACACTCAATAAACAGTAGTTGCTATTAGTAGTGTTGTTGTTTGTCAGTATTATTATTCTCTAAAAGCTGAGAGGAAAAAAATAGAAGAAGAGAACAAATTGGGAATTTGTAGTCACAGAATAAGAAATTAACTATGAAATTTTAAACCATGAGTAGAAAATTAACCATGAATTTTAAAACCATGAAAAGTCTTGTTCAATCTAATGTCTCCACACAACCTCTCAAGAGACTAACACTCCATCCACAACAAACTTTCACATAACCCCTAGAGCTTTCTCAAAATGATTGACAGACCTGGTTAATTCTTGGCAAAAATTGAATAAGGCACAATAAATTGTTATGTATTAAGTCTGCATGCCCTAAATTAATATATTCAGAGGATAGTAATAAAATCTAAAATTAAGATTTTCAAATATGAAGCATTTTTTAAAAAGTTATTAGAATACATATTGTCTAGCATCTGTCTTTTTAAGGTACATCCTTTTGTTAGTTTTCAAATCTCAGGAATCATCCAAAACTATAGGTTACACCATTGATTCTCAAAGTATGGTCTTTGGGTCAACAGCATCAACATTATCTGGAAACATGTTAGAAAAACAAATTTTAGGACCCCATCTGAGCCCTATCAAATCCAAAACTGCATGGCTGACGCCCAGCAAATCTGTGTTTCACAAGCCTTCTAGGCCATTCTGTTCTGATGCAGGCTAAAGTATAAGAAGCACTAGGTTGCAGAATAGTAGATCCACAATTTCCAAATCTTGAGAAAAATAGCCCAGTGTTACTTGTAGTGCCCCGACCACATCTAACACAGGTGTGCTATATAAGAAAGTCACACAATGGCCTACAGCCTGGCTTCAAAAAGTCCCTTCCACTTTTGATGTTACAAATAGTGGTCTCTGTTTGCAAAAAGTGCTTTAAAACACAGAGGAGACTCCACAAGATGATCTTTTAGCTCCCTTCCACCTGAGAAATTATCTGATGAATGACCCATTACTGCATGAAAGGAACCTTCAAGTGCACACTGGAATATCAGCAAATGTTTTCCTGGAAGAAGAAAAGAATAAGGCTATGTTGCTTTAGAATTCCAACTGCTCTTCTTCTATTGTATCCATTCAAACTAAATGAAAAGTGTGAAGTAGTGGAAGTCACCTTGCCAACGTGAAAGTTAAAAATGAAAGACACACACAAGGATCTCAGAAGCCAAAGATCTGCTTACATGCTCTCTGACTAGGTTCTGAAGAGTGAGACGTGGGTAGATTACCTTGGGGGGTGGAGGGGCACTGACATAGAGGGCCTATCAAGCTCAAGGATTCTGTGTCCCTACTGAGGATACAACCAGCAATCACATGCATGCATCTCTCATTTAGGATACTACAAAGAAACTTCTTAAAGAAACATTATTATGCTACAAATGTAAGAAATACATATTTTAAGATTTTATTTAAATGCACATTTTACCATTTCAAAGTTGACACTAAGCCCAGATATACATTTACCTTTTCCTAAACTGGGCACTAAAGATTTTCTTAGAAAAATTATGATTACCCTCTCAGGAATGCCTACTATGCTCTTTGCTGCAGGAGATGGAAAGCACTCCAAAACCCTACAAAATATCCTTTCTCCTTTCAACCTGTGAATTCTACCCCACTGAAAGACACTTCATTCCAACAACCTGCTCCAGAATGTTCTGGATGGAACTAAAACCAAGCAAATCTCTTGCATATTTACTTCCATCATTGAAAGTCCACTGAAAACTTTGACTTTTGTAGTCTGTACTAATTTCCATTTCTCCATAACTTTATTTGTATTTATTTATTTTGTAGTACTAGGGATTGAACCCAGGGTCATTCTACCTCTGAGCTATACCTCAGCCTTATTTTACCTTTTATTTTGAAACAGATTCTCACTAAGTTATCATGAGCTGACCTCAAACCTGTAATTATATTGTCTTAGCTTCCTTCATACTGGGATCACAGGTCCAGCCACCTCTCTAATCCAGGCTCTCATAACTTTATTAGCATAAGAGCACCTTGGACAGTGGTAGAATCCATTCTAAATAGGGCCTCAGACTTCCTTGCCAAGAGGTTATCCCAAATCAAAGTCATTCCATTCATTTCCATCCAAATTAAGTATGTTCACAAGACATCTTAATTCCTACCTTTAATTCAGCAGGAAAATTGTGTCAGATGAAAGCTTTTCAAATGTCTCCCATGTGGCCAGAGATAAGCTTTACATGAACTCTAAATAACGCATAGGACCACAGATAGACCAGTAGGATACATAAAAGATGAAGTGTCAACTTTTCACTATTATTTTTATTGTTGATATTTATTACCTATCAATATAGTGCTAGGCAAGAAAGTTGCTAGTAAATTCTAATGCTTTCCTAAAGTTGATATGGAAATCTATGTGTTGTAAAATCCATACAGTGATTCAGTGGATGATTTTCTTCTCTATACACCAAGCTTTAGTCATATTCTCATTGTATTCTACATAATTCATAACACATTCAGACTATGAATAAAAAAGCTACATTCTAGTAGGGCGATTTCCAGTGTATAATTATAATGCTACTTTTGTTGCTTGCATTCTGTATGAATTACCAAGTAAGGTTAAAATGGAGTCACATAGTGCTTTTCAATAAAATAAGGGCATCTATAAACAATTCTCATGTTAATTATTTAGCATCAACTCAAAACTGAGGAAAATCAAGCAGGTAGAAGGGTGTTGCTCCTGCTTCTTTTAATATATAAACTTTATTATCAAATTACTGAGGCAGAAAGTATTCTCATTTAATGAAAGACATGATTGCATTTTCTGGTTATGGCTCTTCCCCCACATGACACTAAGCATAAAAGAGAATCTTAAGAGTGGCTTTAAGACATTTGTCTCAGTGCCCAGTATCTCCTTAGTTGCTGTGTTTGGATCCCTATCAGAAGAGGCATTGACTTGGGAAGCTGAATCTCTCCAGGCAAATCACTCTAAGTGTTGACATGGATGGCAATAAAGGCTTCACTTTGTCAGCAAGACTTTCTCCACTCTTGATGTGACCCCTTGATTAACCAGGACTAATGAGCATCCTTCAAGAAGTCTAGTGATCATCCCCAAGCTGAGATCAGGGACAACTGTACCCGACTACTTCCTGTACCCACCAGAGTTCCCCCATCAGGCCACCCATGCCATGCACAGAAATAGGAATGGTCCAAATACTCTTTTTGTGTAAGTAATATATTCTAGGACCTGCAAGAAATAATATTCCAAGAAATCAGTGGGAACTTTCAATTTTAGCATTAAGTATTCAGGAATAAGTTAGGACAACACCTCTCTTTTGACATAGCTCTAAGATAGTATCTGAATTTTAGCATAGTGCTATTCAGATTGAGAAGTATGATAGACTCATGCTCACAGACTACCTCCATCTAATCTAGAAGCAGCAAAAAAGTGTATCTTGCCTCTGTGAACTACCATAGCAACTCCTTTCCTAAACCAAAGTTCACAACAGGTTAGCACAATGCTCCATTCTATAATTGCTTGTAATAGTGCCTTTCAAATTTCCTTCCTTTATTATGAAACTCTAGAAAATAAAGTTTTTATTTAAACATATTTTTTTACTTCTATCAATTAAACTTTTGTGATTAAAAGTATTTACGGGGAAAAATATGAAGTGGCATATGAAATCTTGTTAAAAATTTTATTGAAAAATCTGCATCTTTTTCTGCCACACTGTGAAATATGTTTCCCCAGATGCTACACAGTTAAAAAGAAAAACCTCTCTCACTTATCATGACATCTTGTCCTTCCCTGGAGCAGAATTTAGGATCACAGCCAGGTCCTAAATTCTTGCACTAACTCTTCACTAAGCAAAGTAATTCCCACTGTTATACCTTTAGTTGAATTCTTCTTTTCCAGAATCTTCTCTTCACTATTGCCTACCTATTCAAATCTTCTAATCCTTCCACCTCCTATCCTCTATGGGTTGGTCCAATGATCAAGAATCTCTCCCTTCTTTGAATCTTCTCTAATCTATGAAATAATAACCATTTACCCCTCGCAGATCCAAGAGCTGTCCTTTAGTCTTTCTGCATCATTTTCGAGGTTTGAATTGATAAACATACCTCTATCAACTTGAATTAATCTATAAGCAGATGCTGAAGTGAAGTTTGGAATACAGCTTGTTTACAAGGTATCAGTACCAGGGAAAAGAAGGAGAGCCAGGCATGTGGCACATGTTTGTAATCCCAGTGACTGGGAAGGCTGAGGCAGGAGGATAGCAAATTCAAGGCCAGTCTCTGCAACTTAGTAAGAACCTGTCTCAGAAATAAGTAAAAATCACTGGGGATATAGCTCAGTAGTAGAGTGCTCCTGGGTGCAATCCAGAGAGAGAAAAGGAGAGGAGCAGAGCAGAGCCGCAGGGCGGGGCGGGGCGGGGCAGGGAAGAGAAAGAGAGAGAAAGAGAAAAAGAGAAAGAGAGAAATGGAGGAAGTGAGTAGCAGATGGGCAGAGAAAGATGAACCACAATTTAGGTTTAGCAAAGTCTTGGCCAACCTATACTGGAGTTCTGGAGAGAGTATTGCTTGTTGAATTTATGCCATAGGTCAGAAAGCCAGGCCATTACACATTCACCTAGCTCAGTTACCAAGGAAGCATGGGCTGCCCTGGTTTGTGAGGGATCCCAGGGAAGCTGGTATTTTTGCAGCTGAGACAGGTTGGAAGAGTTGACAGCTGGAAGCTCTCTGCTACCCATACTTCCCACTGCTGCCTCCCACATCATCTGCCACAGTGGTCCTCACCTATTTGCATTCAAATCCAGCCTCAGTCCTTCTCCTTCAATTAACCTTGTCAAGTTCCCAATTCCCTTGCTAGGTCAATAGCAGACAGTGAAAGATTAGAGAGCCCGAAAGAAGGAGAAATCAGGACTCTTCTCTCTTACTGTCTGTCTATTTGGGTGGCCTCTCCTCTCTGGTTCCAAATTCTCCCCTAATCATCTCCAGCATTCAGTAGGCAGACCAGCTATAATGTCAACTTCCACCTCTCCTTCTTTTGGTCCTCCACATTTAGGGATACTGGTAGGTTTCAGTTATCATCTTTTAATTACCACACTGTCTATTGTTTGGCTTCTCAGCTCTACCAATCCCTATGTCATAAACCCTCTCTGTTAATTTCTCTCAGTTTGAAATATCCAGAAGGACTGGATTAACAAATTTTTATCAAAAATAAAATCACAGACAGTGCTGTGTGCATGTATGTTTCTGTCACTCTGAATCCCATTATGATGTATAATTATAAAGTGTCAATAGAAGTATGTTTAATAAAAATATACACAGAGAAGCCCAATATCTAAAGATCAAAGTCATAGAGCTCTATCCAAAAGGTGTTGGAAGTGTCGGTGTTCTGTCCTAAAGAGGCTGACCCCTCAGAACACAGTTGGAAATCCACAAGGATGTCCCTTAATGACTATGATACACAGTGTTCTGCAGCTGGAAACAGTGGGTGGCTATTGGATCCTACAATCACGCAAACTTAAATAAAACTCAAGTGCTCAAAGAGCACCCCATTTTTCCTAGGACAAGGCGTACCGCAGAACCCAACATATGGTATGTCAAAGAAGGAGACACCTCAAAATTGTCAGGGTGTTCTAGTTTGGACTCCTCTTCACTTGCCCAGTACAGAAAAACAGACTTATTAAAATATATTTTTTTTAATCTGAAAACCAGGTGATGTTACTGCACATGGATCCTCTTTAGATATCTATAAAAATAGATGTATGTCTCCATCATGCTGCTGGGATACACGTAGGTTCTTTGCATGTCTGTCTTTTCTTTTGAAGTATGGCACGAGTTCTGACTTATTTATCAAATTTCACCCCTAAGAAAGTACATATAGTAAATTCACATTAACTTTCTCTTGACTATTAAAACATTTTAATATTTTTCCATCTTTTATATATTACCTATACATGTGATGTGGTTATGATTCAGGAGAAAAGAACAAAGGAGCATTTGTGAGTATGATTCCATTATGTAGGATAAGTATGTTAATGTAAGTGTCATCAGAGAGAACCTTAAAGAAGCTACAATTCCTCTTGGGAAATATAAGATGCAATGTTAAAACAGACTTGATAAAATTCTAACTTTCCCCCAAATAAACACCAATAACTATAACAATGGAATATTCCCTTACCTCAACTAAATGATTACCACCTTTGACAACAGATATATAAACAATGCTTTTAAATCTGTTAAGTTAAATGAAAGAAAAGAAAGAAACTTCTTGGAAGCACAGGAAAGAATAAAAAAGAGAGAAACCACTTGATATGAGTGAATGGTTATTTTATTCAATTTCAAAACTACAATGGCATTTTTTGGAGAGGGAGACCATGCCAGTCAGTACCTGATTAAAGTTCATTATGGGGGGAAGAGTACTGAATAATTTCAACATATGAAGAATTGTGCATGATGCTTTCACATACATTTTCTTGGTCTGAAATGAGTCTGAGGAATAGATTATTGTCCTGCATCATGGAGAAAGAAAGAGAGGTCAGTAAAGATTATGTTACTTGCCCAAAATTAAATAGCTAAGTAATAGGGTCCAGAATCACAACCAAAGCCATCTAATGTCAAAAGCCCCATATTTTATTTACCCACAGTCTTACGTGAACTGAGTGACATTATCGCTTCCTTAGTGCAAGTGTTTTGCTAATTATTTTATGGCAGATTTTCCCAAAGAGTAGGGATTGCTTTGTGTTTTACTTCTAAATGTTAATTTTAGGGACCATAGCAGTTTTTATTCTCCTTATAGTCCTGAGGTAGAAACTAGGGGTTTTATTATGGTATTGTCTCTTGAAATCACTTCCCTAAATAATTTTTCTAATTATTGCTTTCTTGCCAAGATAATATCTGTTAAATGCATGCCTATCTATGAACTGATACTCATCCACTTACTAGAATTAACCTATCTTTGACCCTCATAATGGGACCAGATTGATATAGTTGAGATTAATGAGTCAATTATTTTTGGACAAGGTACAAGGAACACAAACTGTTTCATCCTGTTAGTACCTCGTGGTGTTCTCTACTTCCTGTGTAGCTTTTGACATCTATAAAATAACCCAGTGCAGTTTTTTTTTTTTTTCCAACTTAACAATGATGAATGCTGGTATTTTCCCAAGAACACAGAAATCATTTGGATGAAAAAGGAAGTGATAACGCAAGAATGCAGGCTATTCTTTAAAAACAATTGTCTTTAAATCCTTTTATTTGACAAATTCATGCTTCCACAGACTTAGCTGCCTCAGAGTGTCATTTTTATAGTTCAATTAGCCTGCTAGGAGGACCTAGGTCCCATTATTGGCAAAGCAGGAGACATTTGACAAATTAGCAACAAACTAACATGGAAAAGAAAGTACTAGAAATCTCCAGAATCACCAAGAAGTCCATTATCATGACAGTAAGTATGAGATTCCTTACAAATCTACTTACATGAAATGACCCTCTCATGTTGGCAGATACAATGAAAGATCTTTGTCTTTGCAGAAGGTCAGGGTCCATACAGTTTCAGTAGCTAAGAAAGGTTTGGGGTTTTTTGTTTTAAATGTACTCTCTCCATGTTTACAGTTTATCTACCATCCACCCATTTATGATTCCTAAATATGTCTCTACCTCCGACTGCCAGTGGGAGGTCAGACTCATTATGCACCACCTAGATGACAGCTCCAGCTGTCCAGACTGTAGGTGTCTCACATTCTTCCATCCTACCTACAGGTTCACCTGGAACAAGACTGCCAACACTCTTTATTGACTCAGCAAGACCCAAATAAGATCCTCATAGCCCATTTCTCTTATTCTTTCAAGGTTTTTCTAACTTCTGAATATGCATTATTTTTAAAATGGACTGAAACATTCACTTATATATGTTTGTGTGTGTACGGTACTGGGGATTGAACTCAGGGACATTCTAACTCCAAGCTATACCCCAGCCCTTTTTTATTTTTTGTTTTGAAGCAGAGTCTTGCTAGGTTTCTGGGAGTCTTATTATGTTGCTGAGGCTGTCCTCCTACCTGTAATCCTCCTGTCTCAGCCTTCCTAGGAGTCACAGGTGTACACCACCACTGCTGGCTTGAAATATATAAATGGCTTTAAATATATAACTTTAAAATACATGTTATGTAAACTATGGAGTCTGACAGACTAGGTTCAAATCTTGGCTATGACGTCTCCCATTGCATGGCTTCAGTGAAGGCATCTAGCCCACTGGGGCTCTGGTTCCTGATACGCAAATGTAGGGTGGTAATGATTCTTACCTCAGAGAGTTGTTGGGAGAATTACCTAAGGGTAAGGAATGAGGAGGATTTGGTATGCATCAAGTGCTCAATAAATGCTGTAGGCATTGATGATAATCTATAAAGCTCATTTTTCTATTTCCCTCTTCTTTGGTAGTACCACAAACTATCCAGTCAGACACATCCAAAAAATCTGGAGTTATTTCATATTTTCCCTCTCGTTTTCTATAGGCCTTATCTTCTGCCCTGTCATTCTACTGAGAGCATGCCTCTTAGCAGTATATTTTTCCTCTTTCCTCTATCATCATTTGCCATTTCCTTCCTGGTTTCTAACAAGTTCATTCCCTTTCAATATACTCAACACCCAGAGCAAGTTCCTGGAATATAAATTGGATCATAGCCCTCCTGTATTTGAAATTCTGCAATGACCCCTGTCTTTAGGATGAGGTTCAAGCTCTTTTTCAAGATACCCAAGGTCTTTGATTACCTGGACTCTGTTTACTTTGGCAGTCTCATTTCTGTCCGATCCTTCAAATCTCTGCATTTTCCTGTGTCATACCTTCTGCCAGCCACCCAAGCTGTTCCTCATCCTCCAACTCAGAAAGCAGAAGAATACAGAAAGACTTCCTTTTCTGCATTTTTCTGCATACTACAGCTGTATGCAACCAATCTGCCTTGTCCTTATTTTTATATCTGTCTGTTTCTTTTATTAAACTGGGTTCCCCTTAAGGCAAAACTCTGTATTATTTCAACTTAATATCCCCAGATCATAATATAATGTCAGAAACATAACATATGCAGTACTCAATAAATGCTTATTGAATGCATAACCTTGATGTGTAAGAGAAACCACTTCAAACCCTTTTGACTCATCTTAGGTACATACATCTGTCTGGGCTCATTTGATTTCTTTGATAGAAATCATGAATTAGCAAGACCACCATAAACAAGCAAGATCAAGATAATTGTCAGGCTCTACTAAACCAGCAGAAAAAGGAGACTAATGATTTCCACAAAATAATATTAATCAATAGGTTAAAAAAGGGCACTGCTTATTTCTTTGAAAGTCTTTCCCCTTACACCTTCCACTCTGAAGGTCACTTGTCTCCTGGGATTGTGAGTGGTTTCTGCTGAGAGGAAGGAGGTCAACGCTAGACTCTTGAGTCTCCAAGCCCAGAATTAATGAGTCCACAGTGAGACAATAATCTTGAAGGTCAGGGTTTATAGAAAAAGCTTTTTAAAACTACTACTATTATTATAAAATTCACTTTATATATCAAAAGTAAGCATGCTGAACTCAAATCAGAGTTTTACTCAAAGCCACGACTGGGGGCAGAGGATATGATACTTGAGAAACTCCCACCTGCCAGGAGACTGAAGTTCTTTTTCGATTTCTCATTAGCAGAATCTAGGGAGAGACAGGGGGAACCAAGAGGTTAATGGAGCATCCTCCCAGACAGAGGTGACTGTCAGACCATGGGAGAAGGGGTGGGTGTGAAGGAACTCCAGGGTAAAGGCTGCTTCGTCTTTGCTCCTCCAAGCAGAGACTAGGAAAAGCTTCAAACCCTTTTGTCACTTGCATTGTTCAATATGGCACAGGAACAACATAATAGTGTCTCAAGAGTAATTTAGACATGAATAACAAAGATGTCTAGGTGGATGGGCTAATGTGTTCTCTCACTGAACTCTAAATATCCAGCATGGCTGAGTATGGTGGTGCACACCTGTAATCCTAGTACTTGGCACATTGAGACAGAAGGATTCAGGTTCAAGAATAGCCTCAGCAATGTAGAGAGACCTTCCGCAACCTAGTGAGATCTTGTTTCAAAATAAAAAATTAAATAGATTTGGGAGTGTGGCTCACAGGCAGAATGTCCCTGAGTTCAATCCACAGTACCAAAAATATATATATATAAATAAATATACAACATAGTAAAGCTAAGTTAGCCTAGAGATCCTAATGGTTTGCCTGCCTTTCAGGGCTTTCTAGTGATGAGTGAAAGGAAGCCTAAGAAACCCATGCTTACAGAACAAGGCAGCTGCACAAGAAGAAACTTCAAGCAGTGGGAAACTCAGATTTTATAATAATAATGAACCTTAGCAGTGAGTGTCAGTATGGCGCCTGTGAAATGCATATCAGGCCTATGATACCTGTTCAGGTTCCATGACAGATACCCACACCACAAAAAAAAAAAAAAAAAGAAAAAAAGACCCACAAGTTAGTGGGTCAGTCTCATAAGTTCTCGATTAACAGACCCAATCTTAGGAAAGAGATCAATGAAAGGTGTGTGTGTGGTTGTGTGTATATGTGTGTGTGTTGGGGGGGTGTACTCAGGAAAGCTAGATATTTACATGCAAAAAATTAAATGACCAAAATAAAATATAATTTTTAAGCCAAAGAGACTAGAATAGCCATAATTAGCAAATTTATGTTCCACCCAAACCTGGTACCAATTGAGGGGAAGCTTGCAAGCAAGACAAGATCAATTATAGATAGCATGGGAGCTAAATTTACTGCACAGCTTTATTTGTGGTGGTTTAAATCTGGACCCTAATACATATTTAAATGGTGAAAGGAGAATAACCTTTACCTTTAAACTCAAAACATGATTTCTCATTTAAGAATAGTCACACAAACTGTCTACCTTTCTTCCTTCTCTACCAAATTACAATCTTATCCCAAAAAAAAGGAGATCCCAAGAACAACCAAAATCACATCCAAACCATCAGACAAAAATGATTAACAAATGTATCACTTGATATTCACTGATTTGATCATGAAAACAATATTAATTTATACAACTCTTTATGACCAAAGCTAAATAGAGCAGGTGCCATATCTGAGCATTAACTCTAACCCAAGAGCTCTACATAGATGATTTTATTTATTCTTAACAAACATATGTGTGAGATAGCATTATGTTCAGTTTACAAATGAAGAAAATGAGCTCTAGGGAAATGGAGTAAATTGTCTCAAACCACAAAGCCTATAATTAGATAGCCAGCATTTAACCCAGGTCTATCTGTCTCTTTCCAATACCAGTACCTGGAAGCATTATGTTGTTTTGACTTCCTCTTAATTAAGATGCTCCTTTATTATGAGGAGACCAAAATATCATTGAGTGTTCACCCCAATGAAGGATGGGATATAAAAAAAAAAGTCACAGAATAAAGATTAGATAGTGGGTAAGAATATCACAGAAAACAAACAACAACAAAAAAAACGAATATGTTTGCATCATTCATTTGCTCAGTTTAGGCCTAGGGTTGTTGCTAAAGACACAGCAGTGAACAACCAACACACACAGCACACATCCAGAGGGAGACAATGAATGAACAAGTGAAATAACCAATATTCCTTCACCTAGAGACATGTTGTGAAGCACCAACCAGAAGAGAAGAGAGAGAGGCAGGGCTGCTGTTCTAGGTAGAGTAACACTCTGGGAAGTCTTGCAGGTAGCTAGGGGAAGAGCAAGGATTTCTCAGAGAGGAGAGGGAGTAAGACATGCACATGTCTGAGGAAAGAACAAGTGGGAGAAACAAAAGCCCTGAGATGGACAGCTGTTCAGCAAGAAGCTTATGGCTAGAGCCCAGTGAATAATGTACTTGTGGAAGAGAGTAATAAAAAAGAAAGAAAGAGCAGTAAGTCATGGCCAGACCATGGAGGATCTGGCAGGCCATGGTAAGGATTTGGGATTTAGTTCTCAGTGGAACAGGAAACTCTCCATAGGCATGGAGTGACAAGATTGCTTTCGTATTTTGGAAGATTCATTCTGATACAGAAGGTGGAATACAGAATGCCATCAGGTTAGAAGTGGACATAAATCTATTGGGAGGTTGAAGCCAGTCCAATCTAAACTAGTAGTGGTGGAGCTGCCAGGATTTATTTTGGGATATATGTGGAATATATTTTTGAAGTATACACTGGGCATGGTAGTACATGCCTATAATCCCAGTACTTGGGAGGTTGAGACAGGAGGACCACAGGTTCAAGGTCAATCTCAGCAATTTAGTGAGATTCTCAACAACTTAATGGAACTTTGTTTCTAAATTTTAAAACAGAGGTGGGAGCTGAGGATGTAGCTTGGGGGTGAAATGCCCCTGGGTTCAATCCTCAGAACAACAACAACAACAACAACAACAACAAAAGTATAGTAGAGAAGACTTGCTAGTGGATAATATGAAATGTATGTACAAAACAGAGAAAGTTCAAGAATAATCTCTAAGTTGTTGTTGTTGTTGCTGTTTTGGCCCAGGAAACTGAGTAAACAGTAGTACCATGGGGAAGACAGGAAAGAAGTAAGGTAAGGGAGGGATGTATGTGGCAGGAATGACAAGTTATCATTTTAGGCACAAAGGTGACTTTAGATGCCAAAGGCAAGATAAATAGCAGATAGTAGACACAAAAATGTGAAATTCAGGAGCCCCTGGCACAGGAAATAAGAATCTAGACATTTTCATCATGTAGAAGTCATTTAAAAGCATAGTAATGGATGAAATAATCTAAGGAATAAAGCAGTTAGATAAAAGGAGTAGACCAAGCACTGAGCCCTAGAGCAAGCCATTGATCTAGAGGTCAACAAATGATGATCCAGAAAAGGTGATGGAAAAGGATAGCCAGTGATGGGATAAATTTCCTGAGAGGATGTTAGGGTAAAAGAGGGTTTTACCAACTGTTATAATAGACACACAGGTTAATGCAAGGAAACTAACCAATCATATTTTTACTGGCCACAGACCTAGATGATACGAGGTTAAAATATTACAGATGTTTTGCATACAAGAATGAGCATCTCCTGACAGCAAGAATAGTAAAGGGCTTCTCAACTCTCTTCTGAATTCTAGCAAGAGTTGAGCATGTATCCACTAAAACATGGAAATAAACAAATACCTTCAGTCCCATTGTCCAATTCATAGCTGGAGCTCAGCACCAGTGACATTCCTATTCATGATGACATCTATGGGATGTTTCCATAGAGCTTCACATACATACTTTTTAAATAAATATGTTTTTTAAATAATGGAATAATGCTTCTGAAATGTCCTACACTGTTTTGACTAGCAGTTTTCTTCAGCTCTGAAATTAACTTCAACTTCTTTAATTTCATATTTGAAAACAGAGACCAGCTGAATGCTCTTCCCACGTGCGAGGGCTTCTTTCTGACAACGCAATCTGCTGTTTTCGGAAACAAGGATTAAGGAGTACAGTCAGAAACTTCCCAAATAAATCTGATGAGATTAGTTTAATTTCTTCCCTGAAAGCAAAGTAAACATTAATTCTCAGTCATTTTCTCTGTCCTTATGCAACTGAAATTTCTGTGTTCTTTTTATCAATATTAGGAAGAGATTCAGTCCCTTATGTAACAATCAAAAGGTGTGTCAGTTTCCCTTCTTCTTGGATGTTCAGGAAATAGGGCACATGTTTCAGAAAGAGAAAGAAAAAAATGTATTGAAGTCTTTTATGTTTACATTGTTTATGGAGAAACTGAAAATATAAGAGATATTTTAGATCTTCTTCCTGAGCACAAAGATGCTAGAACAAACTACTGATTATAAGATTACTCCCTGAAAAGACCAAGGATATAGCTCAAAACGCTGCCCACAGAGTAGAGAGGGGGATGGGCACATACATCAGCTTGCCTAAGGGCCTAATCTTCTCCTGACATTAAGGGAGGGACAGATGTTACAGCCAGAGCCTGCTCACAGCTGCAAAATTTAATGAATTCACATTCTGCATCATGATAATTTACATCATCAATATTCCTAATTTAAAAGTTTCTCAACACTCAATTATTAACATCTCCTAAGAGGCAAGCTAATGTTAATAAATCTATTTCAATAATAACTAAGGAAAATATGCTTTAGCAGTCACAAGAGAGTTATACCTGGACTCAATTAAAGAGCTCAAATTATCACCCTACCCCCTCTCATTTCATGAATGATGTGGAAACACAACATATATATATATGTATGTGCTGGGGATTAAACCCAGGGTCATTCTACCTCCAAGCTACACCCTCAGCCCTATTTTATTTCTTATTTGGAAATAGGATCTCCCTAAGTTCCCAAGACAGGTCTCAAACCTCTGATTCTCCTATCTCAGCCTCCCAAACATTGGAATTACAGGCAATGTTCCACCACCCCTGGTTCCTTTGTTTTTATGTTTAAAGAAGTATTTTTGTTTTATTTTATTTCATGACCTGAAATTTTTCTATAACTTTAAAAGTCCCTCATTGAAACCATTGATAGGGTCCTGGTAATTGGGAAATGCCCAGTATCAGAGCAGAGGTGAACAGAGTTGCATGTGGGCTCTGGAGGCAGATCTGCATCTTGACATAACTCCATCAATTGGAAGCATCTGGCCTCCATCAAGCCACTAAGATACAAAACCTCTCTCCCTGATTTGATGAGGATAAAATAAGACAATTGGTTGAAAAGGACATTTAACTATTTAAAATATTTCATTGCTATACAAACTACAGAAGGTAACATGGATGTATTAGTAGACATCAATGTGGCATTTTTTCAGAAGCCAATTGTCCATGTGATGCCTGTTGTCATATAGTAGGCATTTGATAAATAGTAACTGTTGTTGTTCCTACTGTAATGATGATGACTGTATCTGTATGTTAAGTTTCTTAAGCACATCTTATTTTAAATAAAAAATATTTCACAATTTGTGGAATCTATGTTCCACAATGTTCCATCTATGTGTCCATCTATGTTCATTGATACCAAAATCATATTTCCCAATCCTACAAACCTCCCAGATAAAACTCTGAGAACTCCACAAATCACTCACAAGTCAAAATCAAACATTTCCTTAGGAAACAAGTGCTAGTAACAAAACAAGAAAGTAAAGGCAAACATTGTTCCACCAACTTGCCTAGATATTTGGGGCTTTTTAAAAGTATGGCATATTTACTTTAGAAGATTTCACTGCTAATCTGAAATTGGAATGTCTATCAGATAATGTTAAAAATCCAACTCTCAGCTTGACAGAGAGCAGGAAAGAGTTGCCATCATTGAGCTGTATCACTTTGCATGTGGCAGACTGTGCAGAAACAACCAAAGATAATAATCAAAACACTTTACCACTGACAGGATAGATGCTGGCCAGGAGCCTGGTTCTCAGTGGCCCTAGTGTACTATACATTAACCCTTTTTCTTTTGGATTCTGAGACATTTCAGCAGCTCAGAGTAGTGAAATTTACCAGCCAATATAGAAATATTTCAATATTTTGACAAGCCATGTGGTCTTACTGCTGTGTACTAGCTATATATCAGTCATGGGAAAAACTCTTCAGCAAGAAAAAGTTCTAATATGAGTTCTGTTTAAACTATTGAACTCCAAAATTATAAAAATAAGTTTCAAAAAAAAAAAAAAGAGCTGTGAGGATTTGGAGTCTATGCCACACATTTGAGACTAGTGAAATTTTCAGTGAATATTTTTAACATTAGTAAATTCTATCATTTTATGAATGATAAAGCAAGTCCCATGCCTTAACAAACTTCCTCCCATCTGATCTCAAGCCCCTTCCATTTCTTTGCTCTCATCAAAGGCCTAGCAAGTAGACCCATTATACATGAGAAAGGAAGATTTCAATGGTCTAAATTATTTCAATTGGCCTTTTGCACTTTGCCTGAGTGAAAAACAACCTCTTTTGTAAACAAGGCTCTAAATCAGCAGTTTTCAGAAATGTGACTTTGAATACACAAAAGTAAAATAGCAAAGTTGGATAATTCTAACAATATTCATTACAAAGGCCTTTAAATTATGAGCCTCATACTTGACCCTTCACAGTTCAGCCAGCTGAGATTAGCTCTAATTATTATCTTAAATCTAAAAAGGAGAGAGATGGGTCATTAAAAGTACCAAATAGCTAATAGTGATGGGGAAAAAAGTTCCTAGGAAATAATCAAGATCTATACACATAAGTGTCCTTTCCTATTAAACTTATTAAAACATTAATTTCTACCAGTATGATAATTACCTATCACAGAGTCTATTAATAGATTATTAGATGAATAACCTATCTCTATTGGTCTAGCTACCAGTATTTCCAGACAGAAGACAAAAGAGAAACTAGTTATATCTTGACCAGCTTTTAGAGATATTATGGTAGAAGGTACAGTGTGTCCTAAGTGCTACTTATTGGGAAACTTTGGGCAAGTTACTTCCTAAGCTTCCGTGTCTCAACTATAAAATGGGGAGACTAATATCATGAGGATACTGCACAGTACTTGCCAAATGCAAGATGCGAAACAATAGTTTTAGACATAACACTTGTATGAATGATTGGAGGCTGGGAAGGCCAAAGGCAACATGGTTAGGACCATTGGGTATACAGCACCATCTTACAATGTTTTAACTTTATGTGTCAAATTGACTGGGAAATATCCAAATCAGACATTATTTCTCAGTATTTCTGTGAAGTTATTTCCAGATGAGATTAGCAACTTACTTTGGTAGACTTAGTAAAGTACACTGGCGTCCACAATATGGCTGGACATCAGCCAATCTGTCACGTCTTAAGTAGAACAAAAGGCAGAAGGAGGGGGAATTCATTCCTTCTGCTGGAGTGTGTAAGTTGCAAAATGGGTCTTCTCCTGACCTAAAATTGAGACTTAAAATATCAGGTTTCTTGGTTCTCAGATCTTCCCACTTAGACTGACCTACACCACCAATTTTCTTAGGATTCCACTTTGTAAATTGCAGATCATGGGACTTCTCATTCTCCAAGGCTATGAGCCAATTCCTTGTGATAAAACAGTCTCTTTTCTTCTCTCTCCTTCTTCCTTTCTCCCTCCCTATTTTTGTCTCTTTCCCCCCACTTTCTTCTCTCTTTTCTTTCTCCCTCTTTCTCTCCATATGGTTCCATTTCTAACACACATTTTAATAAGCATTTATTACAGCCTACTCTTTATGAGGCACCATGGTCAAACCAATCATATAAAGAAGTAAAAGCTTGGTTACATCCTCAAGGGACCTTAATCCAGTTGAGGAGGTAAAGCATTTACAAGGGAATTAAGTTAACACATTTTCTAAGTGCTAAATGAACAGCACATACAATTATTCCAAGAGTTCCTTAGAAAGAAGATATCCTAGTGTCCTGAATAACATGGAAAAGGCTTGTACAGAAGTAATGCCCTGGAAATGAAGGAAGGAGAAGCCTCATAGAAATGGACTAAAACAGAAGAGGGAGATGGTATACCAAGTCTTTTGCCAAAACCAAGGAGTACACTCCCAAAGGTTGATATTTGATAAGGCCTCAAATGCTCATAAACCATTTGACTCTAACTACTAAGCATTTCTATTTGGTACATCAACCTTTAGCAGGTCCACCAACAGCTGATGTCCATACCTTTCTTTTTTTTTTTTTTTTTTTGCGATACTGGGGATTGAACTCAGGGGCATTCTACCTCCGAGCTATACCCCCAGCCCTACTTTTTATTCTTTATTTTTGAAACCGAGTCTCACTAAGTTGCGGAGTGCCTCACTAGGTAGCTGAGGCTGGCCGCGAACCCGGATCCTCTGGTCTCAGCCTCCCGAATGCTTGGATTACAAGCATGCGCCACCACGCCCGGCTATGTCCATACCTTTCTGATGAAGTCTGAACTACTTGGTAGAATATTACAACAATATTCAAACAATAGAGAAACACTATTATTGTGTGCTTTGGAGAATGTATCTCTACACAGAACTTCAAACACAACAATGTACACTGACAGATTAGCTACTCTGCCAAAGACACAATGCCCAGTAGAAAGACTGAAGGATCTGAACTCAGATCACTGGTTAGAGCGCAAGCATGGCAATTCAACAACTATACAGCCTTTGCCTAATCACTTACTACTACAGTTTCCTCATTGAAAAACTGAGAATGTAAATGTCTCCCTACTTACAGGATTAGGAGGTGAGAAGGGTCAAATAAAAAGGGGAAGAAAAAGACTATACAAACATTAATTACTAAATGTGTATGTTATTTTAATCTTTTGCTGTAATGCTTTTTTCCCTTTCTTTAACGTAAACATAACAGGGATATCATTTTGAGCTACCTCTGTTCTCCATTGGCGAAGAGAACATAGTTTAAAAAAAGGATTATTCTATACACCTCAACTCCAGAGTACCACCCAAAAAAGACAAACTAGAAAAGAGGTGGCACAGCTCCAGAGGACTGAAAGATGACCTGCCAACTAGTTTTATTGATAGCAATTACCAGTTGATGATTGTTTAATGCATTTATCATTGATCCACATATGTCATTTTCTGCTAAGTAGTGTGACTCCTTCATTTTCTAAAGATAATCTAAAAGGAATCAAGGGATATTTATGAATCACTTGTCATAAGATCTCATTCTTAACTCCAAGGGATTTACAGGTAAGTAGAGTGAGAGAATAATGCACATTAAACTAGGAGTAATTCTAGGAAGGGGATAACTAAGTGTCAAACTCCACATAGAACTAAATTTAATGAAAATAATATAGAAAATAAAATGTATTCAAAATTATTCATTCAAAAAATTAAGTATACGTGTTTCGAGGAGAAAGACGTTTCAAAGACTGGGAGAAAATGGATAACTAAAAAGATTCAACAGGCATTGAGAAGAAAAGCGTTGCATTTATAGCAAAAATTCAACATTGGGGGAAAAAACATTACAGTAGCCTATTGAAACTCTATTTCCAAATATGTTATCAAAGCTCAGAACACCTTAATGCACTATCTATGTAAGGTGAATACTGAAGGCAGAATAAAAGAACCTCAAGAGGCAATAAAAATTAAATCTGAGTGCTTGGAAAAATATATTCAGCGAATCACTGGGGGCCTAACTTATTTGTTTGGTTAAGTTTCTCATTTCATTCCTTTTCAGAGGAAGAAAAAGTTCATTATAGTATGCAGCTAATTTTCCATCTTTTAACTTAATGTACTAAAACGGTTTTACATAAAAAATTTCATTTATCGAATGCCAAACATCTGCACCCTTTATTACAGATCTGCTATTGAGACTCTGGTTTTTCAGGTACCATATGTCACAGTATTTCTCTTCAACTCAATCTTTGTTTATTCACACTCAGGTGTATGTGTGTGTGTGTGTGTGTGTGTGTGTGTGTGTGCGTGCACATCTGCACACATGTGCATGAACACATGCACAAAGAAAGAAAATGACATCTGCTACCTAGAAAAACAAACTGATGGTAGGGATGTGTCAACCAGAGGTATATATGAGCATCAACAGACACACACAATTGCTCAGTTCCAGTTAGACCATGATGCTTGGTCAGGGTCATGAGCTAGAATATGCATAATAAAAGTATAAAGAAGATAAAAAGAGGCGAGAGGTAAAAAAATATATATAATTTTAAGGGGATTTTATTGTATAATTATTCCATAAAGATCAACATAGTAAGATTTAAGGAAAATAGATGCAATATATACATCTTCAAACAAAAGTAAATTCTAGATGATGATTTATCTATGGGCTTTACCCATACACCATATTTTCTTCCTGGCTTATCCCTGGCCCTATTAATTTCAATTCGCACCATGTGCTCCTCTTCATATTAATGAGTGCTTAATCTTTCTTCTCTAAATTTAAATGAGACAACCCAGTGAAGAACAATGGCCTGGAGCCAGGGGACCCATGTTGTGGCCATAATTTGTCTTCTAATTAGTTATGCAACCTGGCACATGTCACTGCACACCTGCTACCTGGGAGGCAAGAATTTCTCTTCTCTAGCCTCAGTTTCCTGATCTGAACAATGAGGCATTGAAGCCTGTGCTCTTTGAGCCTCCAGAATCTTCCCTAGAAAAGGGGTGCAAACCAGTGGTTCTGTTTCCACCCCTCATTCACCCCAGCAGCTTCTTATCTGAGGTGGCCAGATGAGAAAGCCAGGAAAAAGAGGTGCATGAACAAAAGATGGTGTGCATGTGAGCAAAGGCAAATCAGCCCCATGCCTTGCTTTAGAACCTGCTGGGCATTCAGAAACAGTCTGGGAACGCTGGAAGACTTTTTCTAAAGTGTAAGAATGTGCTCCTTGTCCCCACATAACTTACATTATGTCTCTATAGAGCTTGCAATGTAGTTGGAAGAACACTAAAATATGTTGAGAAAGAGAACACAGGAAGATACATGCCCAAGCAATGAAAGGCACTAAAAAGGAGAGCATTGTGAGGACATGACCAGCACATGGAGAGCCACACAGAAGTCATATGTCACTCACTCAAAAATACTTATTGTGCCTACTCTGTCAGGTGCAAAAGCAAACGTAGCTCCTGCTCTCATGGAGTTTACAGCCTAGTAGGGGACAGGCATTGATGGGAGGTTCCTGCTGCTATGTTAGAGGTAAAAAAGAGTAGGGACAGAGTAAGGAGATTTGAAGGAACTTTTCAGAAGTAATACTCATGCTAAAATCTAAAACAGAAAGGCAAGAATATCGCAGTCTGAGTATGTTGTGTGCAAAAGCCCTGTGGCAAGAAGATGCTTGGCAGTTACAAGGAGCTGAAAGCAGGTCATGTAGTTAGAATATAAGAGCACAGGTGATGTTTGAGAGGAAGGCAAACCCAGACAGCCAGGGCCTTGCAGGCCAGGTTACCAGCTTAGCTGTAAAATAGCATTTCTAGAAACGTTATTGAGGAGGGAAAAGAGTAAGACAAGAGTAGACACAAGGAGATATTTATTAGCAAACTTCACATACTAGGCAAAGATGGAGGCTCTGAGGATAAGAAGTAAATATAATGACCAAGTTTGCTGATGCAATGGATACAGGTAGAGGGAAGAAGTGTGGTTAGAGGCAGCTCTTTAGCCTCTGATTTGCATAACAGAATGAATGACAGTGACATTCAGTGAGAAAGGAGCACAGAGAAGGCTGTTTATGAAGGAGAGGATGGTAAGAGCTGATGTTCTTGAGAAGTGAGAGGAATATTTGGAGTTTCTCTAGTCTGAAAGTCAGGGGGGACTTCAGAAACTCTAAGTGGAGTGAAGGATCCATCAGGTGACAGAGAAGAGTGGAACTGAAGAGCTGGAGATCAAGGAACAAATGAGAACCAAGTATAAATGCATACCAGTCTCCACTCACCTGTCAGCACCTGTGAGGCTCCTGTGCTCCTACACACACACACACACACACACACACACACACACACACACACACACCATCGCTTACTAAGACATGCCCCTGAATCATGAAAAAAAAAATGTAAGAACTGGGCTAAATTCAATTTACATAATCTGCAAGAAAGCAAAGCATACAAAGAGCTTCTTTTATTATCTCTCTCCTCCTACCCCTGTCTGTGTCTCTATAAATATCTTGTATCTATAAAGAATAACTATACCTTTGTAAGCATCAAGATGTTTACCTGTGTCTTCCTCTGAAGAGATTGGCCTGAGACACACCATAGCACTGGGGCGGCTGCTGCCTCAGTTTTCGACCCAGAGTCTGAAGCTGGGAGCTGCCTCCTGGCCCCGTCAACCCACTGTCAATCCCCATTGAACACAGCAGCTCTGTGGCAACAGAGGCTGGCCATCCCATCTGGGGGACACTGAGGCATTCTTTCCTCAAATAACACTCCCCTTTCATCCTCTAGTGTGTGGATGAATTGTTGCCCTGGCCCAGATGACTAAACTTACACTTCTCTCTTTGCTGCCTAACACCACACAAACTTCTTCGTCCCTGTTTGTTCCAAACAGTTCAAGAATATCTATTCATCTTTCTTTTCTGACACACATATAACTGGACACTGTACCGCCATAAATGTGAGTTTTGTAAACATCTCAGATATTGTATACAGTATTTCACATCAACAAGAGATCCCTAAGAACAGTGGGCAGAAGTCTTGGGAAAGTCTGACCTACCATGTCCAGAGGAAGTGATGACTCCTTATGATTCCATTTTGGCTGCAGTAACCATAAGGTCAAAGCAGATCACTACTCACAGAAACTATATTGACTGACTCTATTAATATTTAGCATGTTTTCATTTTTATGCATTTGTTCTAAGTCTCTATTTATCAGCACATACCCTTTGATAAGAAAAGTTAGAAACTCTGTCCTCTAAGATATGGGGATATAAATATATAAATTAATCAGCTGATTAACAAGTTAACTCCAGGGTTAGATTCTACACTCAGGACTACTGCTAAGATCAGAGATCACTACTTTTCCATCACAAGTCATGTAGAGATGGAGACATTTTCCAGTGGGAGAGATGTTGGGGGAAGAGGAGTAGAATGAGTTAGGAACCTCAGGAAGAGGAACTTCTTCTACTTACTGACTGCATCTAAAAGTCCATCTGCATCTGTTTTTGGTGGTTTTTAGGGCTATTATCATGCAAATATGTACCAGGCTTCACAAGTGAAGGATCTCATAGCAGATCTTGCTAGGACAAAAGGCTCCCCATACCTTCCGGAGGAGGGAAGACTGGACAGGGTGCCTTAGAGAGGGAGAGGCTGAAACTAGAGAACAGAATCTGGACCCTTTCCCAAAGTTCTCTGGGGCAGTCTTATTGGAGCCACTTAGTAATCAAAGACTTCTTTAATACTTATCAACAAATGAGAAAAAAAAAAAAAAAAAAAACATGGACTCAACACCTGCAGAGCCCTTTGGGCAAGAGAGGATGCATTAGAATTACCTCCTTCAAGGTAACTGAAATCTATTTGGCAAATATGACCAAAGTACAAAACAAGTTGAAACCACAGAACATGAATCCAATTATGAACTATTTTAAGTTTCAGAAAGTCTCTTTCAGAGCATATCACTTCATAACAAAAATAGTAGGACAAGCACTTATAGAGAGTCATTTTTCAATCTGTGTCATGGTATTGGGGAACCTGATACAGGTAGAATAACCTCCTCACCCCAAAAGATGTCTGCATCTTAACCCCTGGCACCTGTGAATATGTTATTTCACATCACAAAAGGGACATTTCACATGTTTGAGGGAGGGAGGATTTGGAGATAAGGAGATGATTCAGGATGATAAGGTAAACCCAATCTAATCATATGAGTTCTTGAAAGCAAAGAACTTTTCCTGCATGTGTTAAAGAGATGAGAATAAAGAGAGAAGAAAGACTGCAGGTATACCATGAGGGGCTGGACTACTGTCACAGGCATCCAAGACAGAGGAAGGGACCATGAGCCCAAGAATACAAGTGGCCTCTAGAACTGGGGAAAGGAAGGACACGGATTCTCCTTAAGAGCCTCCAGAAAGAACACAGCCATGCTGACACTCAATTTCAGCCCAGGAAGTGAGACCATGGGACTTGTGACCTGGAGATTAATAAGATGCTGTAGAGTTTGGCTCTAGAATATCCTCCAAAGGCTCATGTGTTAAATGCTAAAGGCTTGTTCCCCTGCATGGTGTCCTTGGAAGGTGGTGCAACTTTAAGAGGTGAAACCTCCTGGGAGGTCATAATTCATTGAAGGCATGTCCTCAAAGGGGATATCAGGACTCCTGCCCCTTCCTGTCTCTGTTTGCTTCCCAACTGTCACAAGGTGAGCAAACTGCTCTGTCATGTGCTCCCTACCATGATGTGTAGCCTTGCCACAAGCCTACAGCCACATGGCCAAGAAACTATGGATTGGAATCTCTGCAACTATGAGCCAAGATAAACCTTTCCTCTTTTTATGTTGATTATCTCTGGCACTCTGTTACAATAACAGACGGCTGAGTAACACAAAGGTAATAAATCTGTTTAAGTCATTAAATTTGTGGTAATTTATTATAGCAGCAACAGAAAACTATCTTGGTTTCCTTTTTATCTTGTCAACTATAAAATGGAAAAATGTATCTTTTATTTTTTGTTTTGTTTGGGGTTTTTGTTGTTGTTGTTTTGTTTTGCAGTTTGTTTTGTTTGGGACTGAACCCAGGGGCATTCTACCTCTGAGGTACACCCCCAGTCCTATTTTTTATTATTTTGAAAGAGGGTCTCACTAATTTGTGGAGGGCATCCCTAAGTAGCTGAAGCTGGCCATGAACCTGGATCCTCCTTGTCTCAGCCTCCCAAGTACTAGGATTACAAGTGTGTGCCATCACGCCCAGCTTCTTTTCTTTTAATGTAAGCATTAAAAGTCAAATACTGGACAAAGACTTTTAAAGAAAGGAACTGTGTGGGAAGAAATAGCAGTTTAAAATTTTCTTCAATACACTTCCTTATTCTATCTTTTCTGATTCAGTCAATCAGAAAATAAACCAAAAACCTAATACATCTTAACAGTTTGATGGCGTCCCCAGGTAATCAGAGGGAATCTTTCATATTGATCATAATATAAAACTAGGTGAGTTATAGAGACACATACCCTGTCAATTCTTTGGCAAATGTAAAGCCTCCCATAGAAAAATACCATGATGAAATACCCTCAAAGTCAGTATGCAGATCTCCAACTGCTAGGCAAGTTAATGAGATGCATAGCTAGGGACTTAGCATGCATCTCAAGCACAGGTTCTGCATAAGAAACACAGTTGATTCTGATCTCATCACCTTATCCATTTTTTACAGAAACATCTATCAGCAAAGAGAAGACACTCCATGTATTAAAAGTTTCCACATCCACCCTTAGCTATCAGAAACAGGACAGCAGGCCATGTATTAGAGCTTGCAAACCTAATAAAATATTTTGCAAGTAACATATTTAATCAGTCAAATACTGATTATATTTGGTATATTCAAAATACTGAAGCCCAGCCACACAAAATGATTTGTCAACATTCCAAGAACAGCCCTTTAAAAGAGATAACTTTGGGATTTATATATTTGGTGGGTAAAAAAACAGAGCTTCCAAGGTAACAGAAAAATCATATTGTGGATATAAACAAAGGACTTCAGTCTCACATAATAATAAATAATGAGAGAGTGCCTATATAGAGTGTAGAAAATCCAAAAATAATACTTAATTTAAAAATAAAGCAGAGAAAGGTAATGTTTGTGTTTAAAGCAACTATGTGCATTCACATTTTGGGTAAAACACTTGCTGTCTTTGTATCTTTGGGAAGGTTTCCTGATTTCTTTGCACCTTAGTTTTGTCATATGTAAAATGATGATAAATGAATACTGAGCTAGCACACTGGTGTGGGGATTAAATAAGAAATAATAGGTGCAAAACATTTAATACAATGTCTGAGCCCTAGGAAGTCCTTGGTATATATGATTTCCATCAATTATGATCATCAGGTTCAAGGTAGAAAACAATTGACTCCAAAATCTGTTAGAAGTCCAGGACATGAACCACAGTTTACCTGATCTATTTTTGTCACATCTTGATCAATTTCCTAATACCAATAAGAAAAAATCAAAGGAAGGAACTTGCTGGACATGGTAGCACATACCTGGAATCCCAGTACTTGAGAGGCTGAAACAGGAGGATCAGATTCAAGACTAGCCTCACCAATGCTATGAGACCCTCAGCAACAGTAAGACCCTATTTCCAAATAAAAACATAAAAAGGGCTGGGGGTGTGTTTCAAAGGTAGAATGCCCTGGGTTCAACCTTTAATACCAGGAGGAAAGAAAAAGAAAAGAACTTACCCAGATGTTCTTTGTTAATTTATTTAAGAGTCACAGAGGAATTTCTTTGGAATCTGCTAGAAAAAACTGCACAATAAGAGATTCCAAACTCTAGAAAAAGAAGGAAAAAACTCAGGAAGATAATAAAAATGAATTTTAGAAAGGAAATTTTCCCCACATAATAAATTGGCTAAAATGAGATCTTTGTGGAGAATAAAGAGGAAGTGGGAAATGTCATGAAAAGTGAATAGGGCTAGGTTTTAAATGTAAAGGAACAATGTGAAGATACGAGTTCTAAAATGAAAAAAAAAATAATGTTATTTAAAAAAGACTCAGAAAAGCTGATGAAGCAAAAAGACCTAGGGAGGAAGGGCTAAGTGGAACTCAAGGAAGCAGTCTTGTGTTTTCAACTGTGACTTTAGAAACAAGTGTCACTGGCTTCTCTATCCTAAGCAAATACCAAATACTGTCTGTCATGAGAAGAAAGAAAATAGAGGCAAAATTGAGAATGAAAGTACTAAAATGTTCCTTAAACAGATAGCTATCTTCAAATTAGTAGAACTTTAATAGCCCATGTCTATAGGACAGTAGAGAAGTGTCCAAATGCTTTTTTTTTTTTTTTTTTTTTGCAATACTGGGGGGATTGAACTCAGGGGTGTTCTACCTCTGAGCTCCTCTACCCCCAGCTCTATTTTATATTCTTTATTTTGAAACAGGGTCTCACTAACTTGCTAACTTGCGGAATGCCTCACTAGGTAGCTGAGGCTGGCCACGAACCCGGATCCTCTGGTCTCAGCCTCCCAAATGCTGGGATGACAAGCATGTGTCACCACGCCTGGCTCATCCAAATGCTTTTATTAAGAGCCCATTCTCCTTGGCTGTCCATTGTCTCTTTGCCTTCATCTCTAACAAGCCATCTCTCGCTAGTGGCTGCCTCGTAGGGTTAGGACAAGGAAGGGAGAGAGGGAGGCAGGGAAACAACCCATAAAAGCCAGTCCCAAGAGACAAGTTCTAGCAAGGCCAGGCCCTGGGAGCCCTGAACTACCACACAGGTTGGAGCCTTGAGTTTCAAACTCATTATCAATGAGTGTCAAGTATGACAAAATGAATGGGAATGGAGAAGCCACTAATTAGCAACTTCACATTTTCTCTCTTTCCCTCATCAAGTACACAGGATACTGGAGCTTAAAAAGTTGAGCCAATGTAAAATTACTAGAAAAAAATGTTTCATGTAAATAATTACTCAGAAAAAAAAAAAAACCTCTCATACCTGCCCTATTTTCTATCTTTTTAAATGTTTTCATTAAAAAAAATTACATAAAAATTGTAACAGTATTAGATGAACCATACGAAATTGCCATTCTCATAAATCAAAAACAGCGAGATATTGGTAGTTTCATATAGTCCCACCTCATATTATTAACTTATCTGCATATTTGTTTTACTGATACAATAAATTCTCCTTCACCCTTCACCTAAATAATCTACTGCTCACATTCCATAGCTTTGCTTTTTGATTTCTCTCATGCTCTCTGTCTAAAAATATAAGCATAAATATATTCAGAGATATCAAGATAATGCTAAACTTTACAATTGCCAAACTATGGAACCAACCAAGATGTCCAACAGCAGATGAATGGATTACAAAACTATGGGATATGTACACAATGGAATTTTACTCAGCCATAAAGAAGAACAAAATCATGTTATTTGCAAGGAAATGGAGGGAACTGGAAAACATTATGTTAAGTGAGATTAGTCAGTCACTAAAAGTTAAAAATCAAATGCTCTCCCTAATATGTGGAAGCTAGGGAGAAAATGGGACATA
>PVLC010008036.1:0-26364 GCA_004027655.1 Graphiurus murinus
AAAAAAAAAAAAAAAAAAAAAAAAAAATGATATAATACCTAGAACTTAGTATAAGATCCAGAAAAAGAAAACAGTTTGGTGGAAAAAAGTAGGTAAAAAAAGATGAGAAAATCTAAATAATTGCTATATCTGGGTGATGAACACATAGAGATCTATCACACTGTTTACTTATATGTATGTTTGAAACTTTTCATAACAAAATGTCATAAGGGAGTCTTTCCCCCTATATTTATCACCTCTCAAGTTCACACATAAGACCAGATTTCTACAGAATAAAAAATATATTAAATCCTTTGGTCTGGCCTACATAACATATCTCAAATTCAACTGTGTCACCACCTCCACCACAGCCGTGTACTTCCTAAATTACTGCAGTAGTCATCTACTGATCTTTCTGTTCTACCTTTTATCTTCACTGTTCTAGAGATACAACTGGAGTTATCTTTCTAAAACATAAATCACATCATGACATTCTTCTATTCAAGCTCTCCAGTAGCTTTCTATTGCACATCAATAAAACCCAAAGTTTTACCAAAATCTATAAGGCCCTATGTAATATAGCCTCCTCCGGCTGGCTCTCCAACTTACTTTTTTACTTTCTCTTCCTCCCTCCCTTCCTTCCTTCCTTCCTTCCTTCCTTCCTTCCTTCCTTCCTTCCTTCCTTTCTCTTTTTTTCTTTCTTTCTTTCCTTCTTGTACTGGGGACTGATCACAGGGATTGCCTACCTCTAAGCTACCTTCCAAAGCCCTTTTTAACTTGAAATGGTCTTGTTAAGTTACTGTGTGCTTGAACTTGCAATCATCCAGTCTCAGCCTCCCAAGTGCTGAGGTTACCATCATGCACAACTTCTTTCTTATCTCTCATTCCTCCTTCCCTAGCTCAATCCTCCCCAATCATTCTAATCTCCATCTTGATTCCTCAAATAAGTTCTTTCATGCAGCAGGACCTTTGCTTGTACTATTCCCTCTGCTAGGAGCACTCTTTCCACAAATTCTCAAATCCTTTTCTTCCCTTAAGATTTATCTAAAAAATTATCCCTCCAAGAACTCATTTTCATCCATTTATTATTTTTTATAATGTGCCTTTATTGGTGCATTATAATCTCACATCATATTGTAAATTGTGTTGACAGTGACATACATGCACACAGCACTTGGAGCGCCCCCCCATCTCTCCATTTCCCCCTTTCCCAATACAAAATACTGAGATTGATTTTACTATATTCACAAATGTACACACAGTCAGTAGTAGTATTTCCATTAATGAACCTCAGTCTTCCCCCTTTCCTTCCCTTAGACCACCTCCCTGGCTCCATTGAGGGTTCTCCTCCATTATCTAGAGTCCCTCTGGTATCCCAGTTACTCCCTAGCTTGCACATATTAGAGAAAACATATGCCCCTTCACTTTCTGTGATTGGCATATTTCACCTAACATAATTTTCTCCAGGTCATTCCATCTTCTTGCAAATGCAATCATCAAGAAGTCAAATAACAGTCAGGCATGGTGGTGCATGCTTGTAATCCCAGTACTTGGGAGGCTGAGACTGGAGGATCCCGATGGCAGCCAGCCTCAGCTACTTAGTGAGGTCCTCCGCAACTTAGTGAGACCCTGTTTCAAAAAATAAATAAATAACAAATAGGGCTGGAGGTGTAGCTCGGAGGTAGAATGTCCCTGGGTTCCATCCCCAGTGCTGCAAAAAAAAAAAAAAAAAAAGTAAAGTAACAATAAACGTTGGCAAGGAAGTAGGGAGATAGGAACTCTTCTACACTGTTGGTAGGATTGAAAACTAGTTCAACCACTATGGAGATCAGTGTGGAGATTCCTCAGAAAACTGGGAATGTATCCACCATATGATCCAGCTATGCCACTCCTTGGTATCTTTCCAAAGGGGCTGAAATCAGAGAACTACAGTAATATATCCATACCCATGATCATAGAAACACAATTTACAATAGCCAAATTATGGAAGCAATCTAGGTGTTCATCAAGAGATGAATGAATTACAAAATTCTGGGAAATACACACAATGGAATTCCATCCATTCATTCTAAAAGAGCACCTGGCACCCCTCTCTATCCCCTTGCCCTACTCAATTAATCATGGCAATCACCATTCATATATTATCTTTATTAGGTGTCTCTGCCCCATGATAACTGTCAGCTTCACGAAATCAAAACTTGTGTTTTGTTTGAAACTCTATCCCTGACATCTAAAGCAGATCCTCGTACTCAAGTATTCATTCCAGCAATAAATATTGACTGAATGAGAATTAAAATGCAGTTCCCCTTATCCCAAACCACAGTACCAGGTTATTTTTTTCTTCAATTATTTAGTCTTTCTATTAACGAATATTAGAGGAACCTAGCAAATTCTAGGTGTATATAAAGCAATGACTACATACAGCTTACAGTGCTAAGACACATACAACTTCCTAAGTGGACTTAATAGTTTGTCAGAGATACAAAAAGAGAACAAATAATTCATCACTTGGGATGTTCTATGAAGATGACTTTCTCAAAGATGTTTTAGAATTCTTCAGTGGAAACAGGAAACTGAACAAATTCAAGGTATCCTCTTAATATCTTTTGAGTGGCCAAGCACCCAAGCAACACTGTGCATTGCTATAGCTTGACAGTAAGAAATAATCTTAAGGTTTTATTATTTGGAGAAGCACCAGTCCCCCCTTCCCCTTGGTTCATAACCTTAGGAAAAGTTCTAATTTACCTTGAAATGCATCAACTGCTCACAGCACAGTTTTTACCCACCTCTCCCTGAGCTTTGGATTCTTGCTTTATATTTTCCCTTTGTATAAACCATCTGTTTATTTTTATCTGCAGGCTTGTTACCCAGCTTTTACCTTTTAGCAGAGACATTTTAAGGTAAACCTCATATTAAGCTGTACATCAGTGTAGAATTGGCAGACATGAGATATAAATAACTGTACCCCAGATTTTTTAATGCTCTCATTTTACTTTTCTCTTCAGGCTGAAGGATTTAGAGCATACATACTCTAGTGATAATACACATATTTTCATTAAGTTAGCATGGCACATGGCTTGTGATCACTGGATGTTAAAGATGTACCTCACATAAGTCAGAGAGAAGGTGCTTTGAAAAACAGCAGGTTTTCAAGGATCCTAATAAGGGCCTTAAAGTTTACAAAAGACTTTCTTGCTAACCTATTTTTTTCATTTGTCCCTTCAATATTCTTACAAGAAAAATTACTTTCACTTTTTATGAAGAGACCAGAGTTTATAAAAAATAAGTGACATAAGCTGAGACAGTGTTCACATGGTTTAATATTAAGAAAAAAAATAAATATTTTTCTGCTCATTTTCTTTTCCTTTTATGTTCCATTCTGCTCTCATTACAGATCTTTTCAATATTTTACCCTAACCTTCATTCTCCCCAACTCCAAGGATTAGAGGAGGAACATGGCTCTGGCCCAACTAATGAGAGTCCTCCAATCTCTTGCCCACAGTGATTAATTTGAGGACCCAAACATGACAGATCAGGTGAAATGAGCTCTTCTGCCTGGGATCACAGTGTTAGGGAAAAACTAAGCTGAAGCTATTCCTGGCAAATTTCCTGGGTCCAATTTGGACAATATCTTCCATAAGAGAAGAAGGCTGTCAGTAGGAGAGAGAGATGAGAGAAGGGAAGGAGGGAGGGGCCGGGGGAGAGAGAGAGAGAGGGAGAAGGAAGAGAGAGAGAGAGAGAGAGGGAGAGACTTAATGGAAGGTGATGGGGGGAGGGGGGACACCCTAATGAGCATGATGTACTTTCATGAACACATCAAAGTCAATCACTAAACTGACCTTGAGAAGGAGGGAGGAGGAGGGAGTGGGGCGGGATTTGGGGAAGGGTTAAATGAGAAATGTGTGCATGTATGCTTTTACCTATACTAGCTTGTACCTAACAAAGATGTGTGATTACAATGCACCAATTAAAAAATAAATTTAAAAAAAAAAAGAAAGGGAAAGATGAAAAAAAAAGGATTTGTTAAAGTTACACCAGCAGATTTTTGATCTACGTAATGCAGAGCCCATTTCTATTAATGTGGCAGAAACAGCTAAGACATTTGTAGATTGGCTTCAAGCCTTGGTCACTACCTGGCCCTCGTTTACCTCCTTGCTGGGAGGAGTTATCGTAGCAACAGCAATAGTCATTCTAGGGTTATGCATTCTACCACTCGTTGTACACCTTGTGATCAATGCCTACAATAGTATATGAGCAGATTTACATGGAATAAAACTGCAAGAACTGCCTCACACAGGGCCTAGTAGTCAATGACAGGTTCAATTTTCTCAGGGCAATATCAACCCAAGACAGGGCTCGTTGAATGACTCATCGAGACCCCATGATGGGTAAGATTATGCACCTGGTAGGAAACGACCTAAGACAGGCACAGTCCTTTGTGCATTTTAAAATAAAAACAGGGGAGTTGTGGGAGCCCAGCTGGGTCCTTTCCCCCTGGCAGTTGCTATCTGCATATATGAGTAATTATACTCATGATTCTTCTGCTCTGGCTACATTGGCGTCTCGAAGTCTGGAGATTGCTCCTAGGATGCATAGATGAAAGACCCTCTTACTTCTTAGAAAGTAAATATATGATTCTAAAGGTTTATGGTTTTATGACTCTAGAAAGTTTGCTTGACCAGGCTATGTTAGGAATGTGGGCTATACGTGGAAAACAAAGAAGTGGTGCTAATTGTGCTTTGACAATGATTGATATGTCATAACCTAACCCTGTTGTACTCAAGAAATGTATAAAAAATCCATGCTGAATAATGATAAAAAGAGAGAGAAGGAGAGAGAGACAGAGAGGAGATTGAAATCTCTGTTTTATTTGCTTGCTAGAGTAACTTCAGCTGAATTTCTGCACAATTAGGCTATACACTTCTACATACCCAAGTAGTCTTAACTCTTTAGTATCAGAAGATCACAAAACTACTTTGGGGTCACAGATAGCTGGTTTGAAGTCCTGCTCCATTATGAGCTCTATGACCTTGAATATTTTATTCTACCCAAGACTCAAAAGCATCTTTGCAGCTGGTCATGGTGGTACACACTTGTAATCCCAGCTTCGGGAGGCTGAGACCGGAGGATCCGGGTTCGCGGCCAGCCTCAGCTACCTACTGAGGCACTCCGCAAAAAATAGGACTGGGGGTATAGCTCGGAGGTAGAATGCCCCTGAGTTCAATCCCCAGTACCACAAAATTTAAAAAAAGCATCTTTGCTGTGATGGGATTAACAACAGTACCTACCCCACAAAGTTGTCATTGTCCATTAAATGCGAGTACACAGTAAATGCCCAATAAATTATAGCTTATATTATTGTGGCCATTATTATTTGCTACTCAGTGAGAACTTTGAGTGAGATGAGGTACTTAACAATGAACCTTTCAGAGACTCATTGACCAATATATAAAATAATTCAGCAGAGCACATAGGTGACATTTAAAAGCATGGTTTCCCAGAAAATGGGAGGGTGGGTAGAGCAGAAGCCAGGATTCTGGTTTTATTAAAAAGCCTATTCAAGGATTTTTATACTAACAACTTCTTGGATTTAAAGCCAGTAATTTAATTAGGTGAGGTAGGTAAGGGAGAGAAAGTTACTTCTTACTGAGCATTTGTCAGGTATTAACTTATCCTAGACATTTCATGAACAATCTATCATTTAATTTCCATAAACACCTTGCAAAAAGATGGGCATTATTATACTCATTTCATGGACCTCCAAACTGAAGTTCTGAGTGTGGTGCATGAAAATACACTACTAGTGAGTACAGTTAGGGTTCTAAAGTAGTCACATCTTGCTTCAGATCCATGCTATCCTTCCACACTCTGCCGTCTCTCATAATGGTCCAGCATAACAACCTCAGATGCTTGGAAAGCACCTAGATTCTCCAACAGATGTGGAGAAATAAGCATTCCTTCCTTGTCATAAACTCTGCAGGGAAACTGGTGTCTCATCTCTCAGTGAAAGGGACCCAACACCTTAAATTCCCGAACTGAGAAAATCTCGATCCAGTTGTGGCCCTCATTCCAGACATCCCACATTTCACTTTCCATTCTCTCCCCAGGAAACTGCACCATTGTCTATCGGAGCCAGAATAGAATTACCATGAAAGTGGTGTTGTCTTCCAACTTATCAGCTGTTTGGTTAAACACTCTTCCATGAAATGGAGAAATAATATTTGCATTTTTATATTAATCAAGGTAGTGTTTGTTAAAGAGCACAAGAAAGAACCAGCCATACAACAAAGAAAAAAGTTGATTGCAGACATATATTCTTGTTTTAATTCATTGTGTTAATGGTCATCTTTCTTCTCCTCATCCCAACATAAATATCCATAGAAGTAAACTGTATTCCTTTTTTATTTGAGAGGGGGGCACAGTACTAAAGATAAAATCCAGGGACACACCACCATTGAACTACATCCCCAGCCCTTTTATTATTATTATTACTATTATTATTATCATCATCATCATCACCATCATCATCATCATTATTATCATTATCATTATTATTTTATTTTGGGTCTCACGAAATTGTCCAGACTAAGCTTCAAACTTGCAATCCTCCTGCCTCATCCTTCTTAGTAGCTGGGATTACAGGCATGTGCCATCACTCCCAGCTTGTATCGCTCCCTTATCAACTTCAATGCCTGGCCCCACACCATATAAACAAGTCACATCTATTGATTTATGGACCCTTCCCTAAATCTTAGAACACCACTTCTATCTAGATCCTTAGTCTTCAACACTAGCCTTCTAAAAGTGGGTTAACAGTTATAAATACGGCTTTTGTCACAACCTTAAAATAACTTCACAGCATCTGTAAAGAGATTCTTTGTCAGTTTCCACATTTTCTGCCACACTTCCACTGAGCAGAAATGACCACATCTACAAGCTGTGCGAGTGAAAGACTGTCAGTGTGATGAAGTGCACAGTATCTTTAGTTCGTGTCTTGTTCTAACAGCAAAATACCTTCAGATGTTTATATAATTCATAACTGTCTAAGGTAGGATTGCACCATCAAATAGCATCTTACTAGAGTTTTAATCCAAACATTCAGCTCTTCACCATGGAGGGGAGTCTTGCCCTTACCTTTTCTCAAACTCTATAAAATAAAAACTGCCTCATCTCCCTGTTTGCTAAATTCTCCCAGGCCCTGTTTACCAGTGCTTGCCCCATATCCTGCACCCTCAAAATATAGAAGTAAAAGTAAAACCAAAAACATGGTAGTCAAGTAAATTTTTAAAATGTTGCACATTAAAGAACCCTCCCAAGAAGGAATTCAAGCATTCATTTGCATATTTAAAATTCAGACCAAACCTGCAGCAAATGAATCTTTCAATGTAACTCTTCCATGTGTGGATCTTATTCAGATACTAAAAGATCATATTAAATAATCATTGTTAATTTTATTAGGTGTATTAGTGCCTTTAGGGGATGCTGTAATGAACCACCCTGAACCCTTTCCAAAATGAAATGATTATTTCCCCACTGTTTGGGAGTACTGCCCACTAACAGCCACTTGCAATAGGTCTCTACAGAAATTACCCTCCTGCTGCTTGTAGCTGGAAAGAGACAACCCACTCACACAAATGCAGGTTATACCTACTTCCCAGGGGCAGCCTAGTCAATATGGGAGTCTAATGGGAGAATAAGGCTCAGCCTTCCCCCTCAGAAGTGCTCAACTTTGTAGCTTTCTAAGGGTCAGCTCAGTCCTTTATAGGATTTCCCTGGCAGCCCAACTTCTCCCTCTACCCAGCCATGCTTCCTTCTTTTCTTTCCTTCCTGGCTGTGTGTGCTGATCCTACAGCCATACAGAGAACCTGTCTGCCTGCCACTTCTGGAACACGGCCTGCACCGATGGCATGGGGAACATTTTTACCCACTAGAGATATACCCTGAAGAATTTAAGGATGGAATGGTGTGAGTTCTAAAGATCACAAGGAAAATAAATGGGGGAAATAAGTGAAGCATGTTGGCACAAGCTAATAATTCTAGCACTTGGGAGGCTGAGACAGAAGAATTGCAAGTTTGTGGACAGCCTCAGCAATTTGGCAAGACCCTCCGCAACTTAGTCAGACTCGATTTCAAAATAAAATAGAGCTGAAGGTGTAGCTCAGAGGTAAAATGTCCCTGGGTTTAATCCCCAGTAACCTCCACACATAAGATAGAAGGAAGGAAGGAAGGAAGGAAGGAAGGAAGGAAGGAAGGAAGGAAGGAAGGAAGGAAGGGAGGGAGGGAGGGAGGGAGGGAGGGAAAGAAGGTACAGACAAAGAAAGACTAGCAAAATGAAAACAACTTTTGAGGCTAAGCAATGAGAACCTGGAGGCTTAATGTAAAATGATTCCTCTGTGTGTGTTTGAAATTCTCCATTACAAAGAGTTCTGAAAAAATATTATTTCCCAAACTTCCCAGAGAATTGTCTTTTTAAGTAATACTAGTATCGTCTTGGGACATATTAATTGTTCCTTTGTTCCTAACTAGAGTCTAAATGAGCCAGGGAAAAATTCCCCAATCACTTCCTGATAGCACAGAATAATTCCACTCACTCTGGGTCTGAGTCTTTCAAATGGGCCTCATTAATGCTAATGAAAATGTCACAGATGCTAATGAACAGCCAGCCCTCTTTCACTGCGCAGACAAGCGGAGGAGGTGGCTGCAGAGGCTCCGAAATCAATTGTTGCCTGATGGTAGATCCACCCTTAGAGGGAACCTAAATGTGCAGAGCTTGTTGGACTGTGAAAATTCCCCAAGATGCAGAGGAAACAGAAGAATGGCTGGTGAAAGCCTCGGGAAAACAGATGAGGCTAGCCAAGCCAATTACCCATGTGAGCTGCTGCTCTCGGACAGTGGGAAACCAAGAGCTGTAATTACTTCTCATCTGGAACATTAGCCTTCCTTGAAGTCCTAGGAAATGACTGTGGGCAGCTTGAGGAGACTTTATAAATAAGAAGGGAAACATAGTTCCTTTCCTCTTGGCCCTGTTTAGGCCAGGATGAATCTGTGAGCAGCTCAGAAATAAAAGAAAAATACTCTTCCTAATGGAAAGCAACCAGGTTGGTTATTTGGGTCTTCCCCTCCCCCCTTAGTTAAAACTCTCTTTTGGGGGGAGCCTGAAGGGTTCGGACTGATGGTGTTCATCAAGCCATCTGTTCTGCCTTCCTTTCTCCTTCCCCCACTTCCTCCCAGAGGAATCTTTTAAGCTTCAAGACATCAAGAGACCTGCTCTGAACCGAATTTGCATCTCTAACTGAATCTATTTTAAGGTTTCTTTTGTGAACCTAATGGCTATCTCCAGTCACTTCCCCACTTTCTGCAGCTGATTGTGAATCCTCTGAAGACTCCAGGAGGATTGGTTTATTCTCCCCCAGGATTTCTGTCTGACGTAGGCAGACTCTCTCCACCATGGAAACCGTCTGGCATGGCAACATTGGGCGAAACTTTTACCTTCCTCCTTCAGGGTTGGGAGCAGACTAGCTTCTCCAGAATCTTCTTTTTGCCTCATTGTCACAGGCAAGCCCCTCCCTCAAGAGTCCCTTTGGAGCCTGACATGGTGGCTCATGCCTGTATTCCCAGTACTTGGCAGGCTGAGACAGGAGGATCACAGGTTTGAGGACAGCCTCAGCAACTTAGCAAGTCTCTCATCAACTTAGTGAGACAGTTTCAAAACAAACAAAAAAATAAAGAAAGAAAGAGCTGGAAGTGTAGAATGACCCTGGGTTCAATCCCCAATACCACACACTCACAAGAAAGAAAGGAAGGAAGGAAGAAAGGAAGGAAGGAAGGAAGGAAGGAAGGAAGGAAGGAAGGAAGGAAGGAAGGAAGGAAGGAAGGAAGGAAGGACCTTTGGGCCAGGAGCTATGAAACCTCTTCCTTTTCCAAATTGCTTTCCGGACTTATTAACCATCTGAGATTCAGCTTCTTCCTTCACCCCTTTCCAGAACCTTCTCTCTTCCCAACTCCACACACCATCCATACTGGCTTCACCGCAGGGCTCCAAAATACCCAGTTAATCACCTTCCTACTTAGACATATGGCATTTGTGTTCCCTTTCCTCTCTACGCGCTTCCTGGCCCCAGGGCCATGACTGGCTCCTTCTTGTCATTTCTCTCTCAACCTGAATGTCACCTCCCCAGAGAGACCTTCACTGACCCCTCATGAAAGTGGCTACCTAGTCGCTTTCTGTTGCATTACCTGATTTTAATATTCTGAACAGCACTGATTTTTTTAAAATATTTTTCTGTCTTTCTTTACCTCTACCAGCATGGCAACTTCATAAGACAACAGGCCTTTTTCTGGTTCACAGTTTGTCCACAGTACCTGGAACTGTACCTGGCATATTGTAAGTGCTTCCATAAATTTTTGTGAAATTGATCTTTTTTCTTTGCATTCTTATAAGAATCCTGAAAGTATGCATTACTATTCCCTTTTAATATTCCCTTTTAACAAAGGAGTAAAGGGAGGTTAGTAGGATCCCACGGTCACCCATGTCTGCTAAGGAGCCAGCTCAAGATTCCATCAGATGGCCACCTACCCTCCCTGGCAGTCCAGCCTGTGAGACCTTGGGTGAGAGGTTAGAATGTGTTAGTGGGTGTTTGCAACATCCGTCATTGTAATTTTGCTTTGTACCTAGAATGTGTGACTCAGATGGTATCTTAAAAAGCATTTAATTTCGTGTCACCTGCCATGCCTTCATTTACTTGCTTCCTTAGGGAACTCTGGTGTCTAGAAATGCAGTCATGTGCCACATCATGATGTTGCAGTCAATAAAAGGCCACATATACAATGGAGGTTCCATAAGATTATGTGGCCTAGTGACTTCACAGCCACCTTAGTTTGTGTAAACATCACAGGGTGTGATGTTTACACAATGACAAAATTGCCTAACACACATTTCTCAGAACGTGTCCATATGGCTAAGCAATGCATGACTATAAACTCTTCCCAACCTCCTGGACACCAGAATATTTAGAAGCAGAGCTCAAGGTATTGAAACATTATTCATCTCAGAGGGACAATTTGTTTTCCCCAGGTAGCCTCTGACTCATCGCTTCTATCCCTAATTAATAGATGGATCTAAATGTGAAATACTGTAAGCAAGCACCACTCTGGGAGTTCACAAAGATGCAATGCCATTATACAGAGGGCGCTTGCATTTATGCCTCTTCTGTGCCCAACATTTTTCTTTTCCTCCTTCTCTCGCCCTTAAAACTCTCTTATCCAAAAATAAAATCCCACTTGGGAATACTCAATGTCTAATGAATAACAAAATAATGGACATGAGCTGGGAATCTTCCAACTCTAAAAATGCTAGAAAAAAGTCCAGGAGGAAATATCAACATATTTACAATATTTGTCTATGTGTGGTATGGCTCGGGGGTGAATTTTTTCCCCTCTGCCTATTTCTACAGTGATTTCCTATAGGAAGCATCACTTATGGTGGAAGGGGAAAAGGCTGCAATTTTGAAAAGTGAAACAGGAAGGTAAAACTGTAGGAAATAGCTTCCAACCAGGTTGTGGAGCTGCAGGCAGAGCTGGCGTCAGCAAGCTGAGCAGGAAAAGATCCTACAATTTAAAGCTTTTGCCATTCAAAGCAGGAATAAACCTGTAGTTCTTCCTTCGTGACAGCAGGAAGACAGCAGGACCTGGATCTGGGAGGCAAAAAACCCAAACCCAAAAGCAGGAATTCTTTTTATAAGCATCTTTGATTTGGATTGCAGGAACATTGCTCTGTTTCAAAAGAAGGGTTTCCAGGCTCTGCCATAATGCCTTCCAGCAGGTGGCCCAAACCAGCAGGCCTCTTGCATGGGCCACTCTGCTTTTGTTTGCTTCCTTTGTCCTGGACTTTGCCTGTCTTCTACCAAATAGCAGGGGAAGGAGCTCAGGAAGGGCTTGGAAATGAATATCAAAGAAAACAGTGTTTCAAAAAAAAAAAAAAAAAAACAACCCTGGAAAAAAATCCAGGGAAAGGAGGAGAGAGAATGGTTCTTTTATTCTTAAATAAATAGGAAAGCACTAGTCTCATTAGTAGCTAACTTGTTATGGTTTAGATATAGAATGTCCCCTGAAGAGCTCGTGTATTGATGTTCAGTAGTGGATGGTTGAATTACGAGGGTTATAATCTCACCAGTGGATGAATCCATTGTAATGGATTTACTGGGTGGCAGGGTGTGGCTGTAGAAGGTGGGTCACTTGGAGGTGTGTCTTTGGAGACTGTTTAGGTGTCCAGGAACCCCCTTCACAAGCTCTCTCTCTCTCTTGCATCTCTCTCTCTCTCTCTCTCTCCCCCCCCCCTTTCTCTCTCCTCCCACTACGCCCTGAGTTCCATAGACTTCACCTGGTCTAACATGAAGTGAATCCCTGAAATCTCCAGAACTTTGAACAAATAAAGCTTTTCTTCCTCTAAGTTATTGTCGTCAGGTATTTTGTAGCAAGAAAGCTGACTGAAACAATCAAAGTGAGAAGGTCAGGGAAAAATTAGGATGCATTAGAGAAAAGGGAAGCAGGTCTTTGTGAATGGAAATAGAGAACTTCTTGCCCAGCTGTGATTAGAGAACCACAAGGATATTAGGGGGCCAAACACACTGCATGCATGAAATGAACCCCATCCTGGGGTTTCACTTAGACAACAATGAAAAAGTTCCCAACGTAGTAAGTTCAACACAGAGAGCAAAGCTATGGTGGGGAAAAAAAGGAAAACTGACCACCTCAAATATATATGCATGAGAAGGGAGGTATCTAGTAAGAATATATAAGGTTCCCCATGTGAAGAGCTCTGTGCTGTTTTTCTCTCCAGAAACTGTCCCATTCCAGATCCTTTTTCGTGAAGGTGACCATGACCCTTTCTCTGGAACATAACCCTTTTGTGCTCCCACATTCCTAAATGAACCTCTTATATTCACCTACTTGTATTCTCCATTTGAATTCTTTCTCTCAGAAAAAGCAAGAATTGAGGAAAAGATTATAAAAACTTGTAATAATTTATTTCTATGAGAAATTATCACCCTCAGTCTGAAGAAAGGCAAAACAACTCTTTTTGCTTTGCTATTTGTAAACCTTTTCTTCCCTTCTTCCCTACAGCCACTGTCCTCTGAGAAAGTCTGAAAACAAAATTCCTTTGACTGAGACATGCCCAAGAAGAGCTCCAACTTCTCCCGAGTCCTCAAGGCAACCTGGGAAAGGAAGCTGTCAGCCAGCTTGGATTTCCTGCCCCTTGCAATTCAGTATTGGACCCCAGGGGGTTTTATGGAGCATTTGCAACAGAGAATGTATGTAGATGTACTCAAGAAGGCATGCTAAGGGTTTGCTGAAGAAGCATGTCCAACAGTAGAAACTGCAATAAAAATGCAGCCTCCCTATGATGAAGACATTTTCACAGACCTGTACTGAATTCTATAAGGAAAAGGAACTCTGAGGGGATGGGAAGGAAAAAAAAACCTTGCAAACCCAAAGACAGAGAGAGGACCCAGGAGGGATGAATGGGAAAATGTAGGACTTTGCTTAGAACAGAATTTTTCTTCAAATGCAGTTGCACAGAGCTATCTCTCCTTGGTTGCTGGTGATATGATATGTGGGCAGCTTCTCTTGAGTTGATATCTTGGTCCAGGCACTGATTCTAAATGATCTTTATAGACCTCAGCAAAAGGACCCAACTAGAGCAAAAGAGAGAATGTAAGGGTTTAAAAGACCCATTTATTCATTTCCTTTGACTAGTTGTATGTGTGACCTTGGCCCATTCGGCTAGGCACTGGAAATAAAACACAAATGTATACCCACTTCCCTCTACTCCTTTACTCACCAATTAGGAAGACACACATTAATCATATACAAATCTTATGCAAATAGGTCAAAATTAAAACTACATAAATGAGAGATGTGTGCATGTATGTCTTTATCAGTTTGTACCTAACAAAGATATATGATTATAATGCACGAATAAAAAAAATTAAAACTACAGTGGTATGAATCTTTGAGGCTTTAGAAGGCTAATACATTATAGCCATCTTTTCAATGAGTTCTGGCTTATTGAAAGATACAAAGGATTCAGGCAGATGGAGACACAGAAACTGGACTGGAACATGGGGTTAGATATGCAGCAACAATAGGCTGCCTTGCCACAGCTCTCCTGAGGGACACTGAGCTGAAGAAGATGTATTTACTCAGTGTCAACATAGTGCACAGATGTGGAAAGAAAACAGAGCCCCCAAATGACCTGCACCGATGACGATCAGACACCAAGCAGACAGTTTGCCCCACTTCCCACAGGGGTAGGAGAAGGGCAAAGATAGAGGCCAGGACTGTTTAGGGAAAATATAATTCCTCCTCTTGGAGTATAGGGGTGGAAATAAGTGTCTTGTTCCTCTCCCCCTGCATTTTTCTTTCCTTAACCTATTGGGCCTGGCCATGCAGTCTATGATAAACCAAGACTGAGTGTCAATTGCCCAGAGAGGTCTCAGCAATGCGCCACCCAGCTCCTATCTTTTCAAGTCTAGAACTCAGCACCAACTTCTGTTGTTTGTGTATCCCTCTGGGGAGCTTCGGGACACTTTAGACTTTGTGTTCCCCACCATACAAGGTCCACAGATACATCTAAAGCATATATTAATAAAATTAGTGCACAGGCCACTCTGTCTACTTTCTATTTGATTTTCCATCTCAAATTTTATCCATCTATTAACAAAATCCACCACCTTGTGTGGGCGAAGCTAAAGAGGGTGTAAAAACCCTTGGCCACAGCTTATGCAGTTAGCACAGCCAGAGCCAAACTCAGGCCACATGTTGAGAAGGGACTCCAGGAGCTTTGGATAAGCCTCATTATCTATGTGGATTATCACAAATCCCTGCACAGTGGTTTCCTCCCTGTTCCCCAATTCAGTCTAAATAGAATTCTTCCCTAGCCATGGAGCTCAGTTATAGCTTGAACCCCTGACTTGCAGACTTGACAGAAAAACAATGTAAATGCTAAATATAACTGTTCTATCCCCTAGTATGAACTTGGAAAGGCTCTCTTTGCCTTAGAATCATTTTTAAAGAGCAGTGTTTGCTTTTGAGGCCCTTACATATCAGTGTTAAACTACATCCCATTGAACTATGTTCTATGTGAATTACCATACAGTGTGGGCGTGTGAACTCCCATGGTGTAAGTTACTATACAGCATACAAATGTGAACTATCTGTGGTGTGAGCAGCCACCAAGAGTAGGAGTGTGAATTGCCCACAATGTGAGCTACTACATCACATAGGAGTATGAATTACAATGTGAATTAGTATAGTAGTTTGAACTACACGAAGTATGAGCTACTACACAGTAGTTCATACTTCACAGTATGAAATATGTTCTTCATAATTTACAGTGTGAAGAACTACACAGTGTGATCTAATACACAGCACAGTAGTGTGCACCACACAGTATGAGCTAATGCTGTGTACTGTGCTAACAAGTATAAACCAATACATATTGTAACTGTGTACACAACTACACAGAGAAATAGTGCAAATGATTACACTATAAGGAGTAGGAACTACCACACAAAGAGTAGTGTGAAATACTGCCCAATACAACATGAATATCCACATCATGTCCTACTATGCAGGTCAAATGATTTTGAAACTCCTATATAACTTTGAAAGTACTACAAAATAAAAGTTACATTAAGGAAAGCCTTCACTATGTTACACTGACTTCATAATTTCCAAACAACTTCCTTTTCTAGTAGCCTATTACAATAAACACTTATGGCCCAATATTCCAAAATAATTACTGTGGTGTCACTTCAAAATTGATTCTGAGCTTCCTTATTGGAAAGTGTGAGACAAGCAATTATAGAATTCATAGTATTGAAGAGGAGAAAACTTATTAGCTCTTTGGCACAAACAAAGCCTTTCCCAGAAAAATCATCTGAAACAAGACTTTATAAGTGGGACACCAAGTGTGGTGAAGGGCAGTGTTCTCAAAAGCATTTTTATAATACATGCACTGATAAATTTTAAGAGATTCTTGAAGTGATCTTACATAGAATCTGAAAGTAAAAGGTGCACAGCAATTCAAGGAAGATAATTCTGTAAAAGCTAAACAGGAAAACATTAGGAATGTAACTCTTTGGTGGTCCAGCCTGATGCAAAGATAAAATGCAGACTCCTGGGAAGGATGGATGGGCTCTAGGTTCCCATCATTCCTACAAGTACTTCTTCCTTCAGCAGAGATTTTACTTGGAACTGGGAAGCAGAGTTCAAAGTTGGCCCTGAATACCAGGATTTCGAATGAGCTGGTCAGAAATCTATCATTTGAGATCATCCATAGTTATTAAATGAAGAAATATCTTGGGGAGTTGTGCCTAAGAAAGAAGAATTTTTGGAGCAAATCAGTTCTGAGAGAGAATAGTATGACATTGATTAATTGGTAAGATAATAGGCTAGTTACTTATTTTTTGCCAAATGGCGTAGTAACTATTTTGCTGGGTTGTTGTGAGTACCTACAAATTTACCTGCCAATAATGGCTGTCTTTTAGTGTTCTTGCATGATGCTCACCTGTACATATTAAGCCCTGTAGAACGATAATCTTCTTGAACCTATACAACCTAATATTGGTCTCTCATTTTTTCAAATGAAGAAATAGGCTCAGTCAAAATAACTTTCCCAAATGTAGCAATACAGTATTCATCAGAGGCAAATCTGATTTAAATCCCAGCTCCAACACCTACTAGCTATATGATCTTGGATAAGTCACTTAAATTCCATGTGTCTCAGTTTATATAACTGTGGAATGTGGATAAAAGCAAAACCTATGCAGGGTTTTCATGAAGATTAATAGTATATATAACTAGCAATAGATGAGATAATAGATATAGCCCGTTTAATGCAATGCCAAGAGCACAGTAAACTCTCAATGTACAATAGGTTTTTATAGTATTTGAAAATCATACAAGAAAGAATTTAGGCCAGTGCTTTGTAGAAACCGAGGTATCATAGAATACCTCCTGAAGAACTCATGTATTAAGCTCAGGGTTGATACAGTTAAATCATGAAGATTGTAATCTCATCAATTGATAAACCCATAATCTAATCAATAAATAATTTCATCAATAGAGAAAACCTAGGTGGTAACCTAGACTGGTGAGGTGTGACTGGAGCGAGACAGTGGGTCCTGAACGTGTGGCTTTAGGGATTGTGTTTGTGTGTTTGAATCCCCTTGTGCCATGTCTCTCTCTCTCTCTCTCTCTCTCTCTCTCTCTCTCTCTCTCTCTCTCTCTCTCTCTGCTTCTGGCCTCCATGATGTGAGAGCTGAGCCTTGTTCTCTCCCTCTCTGCTTCCCTCTGTGGAGCTATGAGCTCCAGACCCCAGCCTCACATGGACTGAACCCAGAATCTACAAAAGAACTGTGAGCAAATAAATCTTCCTTCCTCTAAATTGGGTGGTCATGCTTTAGATCATAGCAGTGAGGATGCTAACTGAGACAAGAGGCAACCACATAAGCAAGGCTTCCACTTGGGCCAAAAGCTACCTGAGCTTTGACTGGGAAGGAACTGCATTTAAACTATACTTCTCTTATAGAAGCAGCAATATGTCTTATGCAACACATGAACAACATGTAGCCTCCAAAGTTTTATAAATTACAACCACCATCGCCAATAAACACTTAAGAGCCTTTAATGAAAATATAGCATCAATCAAAGAACTTAGGGATGAGAAAAAGATAGAATACCAAGGGTCTCCCATTTGCAAGGGTAATGTAACCCTTAAAGTTTGCATTTCTGTTTTTTTGTTTTGTTTTGTTTTTTGTTTACGGTGCTGGGATTGAACTCAGAGGCATTCTACTTCCAAGCTATACCTCCAACCCTATTTTTTATTCTTTATTTTGAAACAGGGTCTCACTAAGTTGTGGAGTGCCTCACCAGGTAGCTGAGGCTGGCTGCAAACCTGGATCCTCCAGTCTCAGTCTCCGAAATGCTGGGATTACAAGCATGTGCCACCACGCCTGGCTGCATTTCTGTTTTATAGGAATGCTTTGTACCATATTCTCATTTCTTTCTTATTTGTGTGCAACTTGTTTTAGTATTATAAGTATTTTTTTTAAGTTGAGTCACTTTTTCTACTAATTCAGGCTCTATTGAACCACTAAAAATGAATACCACTCATAATAAACATCTAAGTAGCCATGGCCTTAAAACAACCAAGATACTACAATAAATTAAGAATTTAAGAAAAACCAAGCAGCAACCTTACATTTTAAAGAGACCACTGAACTAGGAATTTAAATAGATTTGAAGTTCAAATACTGTTAGAATCTCGTTTATATTTCCTTTCAAGGGAATTATTCAACTTGAACTTCTTCTGTGACAGAGAATACATAATCACCTAGAACCAATCCTTTTATCTTTGTACTCAGATTCACTGTAAGTCCAAAATTGTGCTATCTCAACAAAATAGCCTCAGTGTACCTAGTGCAGGGCAAGTTTCTTGCTATATAGATAAAAATCTAAATTGTTATTAAATATGCTTTTTGACCTTGGGATCTCCAGGCTTTCTTTGGACACAGAATTCTACTGCTCTCAAATTTAAAATACATCTTATTATAAAAAAAAAATTTTTATCAGAGACATTTAACTCACTATCAGGGCATTCTAGTGCTTTCTCTACCTATATTTGTGTTTGAACATGTCATAGGAGAGAGTTCTAAAAAAAATTAATTACATAAGTATATATTATGGGATTTTGTTGGTATTTGAGAATTAGCATGATTTAGCATATCATCACAGTATGGAAAGAGGTTTACAGGATTTATAAGGCTTTGCAGGACTCCTGAGGAGTTGCACAGCCTATGTGAGAATGAGTAACTTCCATCTGAGCCAGCTGCCAAAACAAAAGCAGAAACAAAATAAACAAACAAACGAAAAACACTAACCCGACAAATTTTTGAAATTCCTCAATCTCTGTGTTACTCTGGTGTCTCTGAGAACTGGAGCAAGGACCCTGGTTCAAAGAGGTACTGTGTGATTCAGGTTATTCCAGGCAATATTCCATCCCATCTCACCTGTGCTCTGGGGACCTGCCAAAGGCCCCTGCATATCTACCATTTCTATCCATTCTTCTCCAACTTGCTTACGGTTGTTCTTTTAAAAGAGGCATCCCAACCATAAAGGGTCTGGTTCACACGTGGTTCCTGCCATCTTGCAAATGAAATGGCACTTACTGCAGCAACACTTCCCAGAGCCTGACTTAATACCTCCTACAGCTGATCCAAACTCTTTCACACATCAGTGTTGGAACCTTGGAAACTGAGGCTCACTTCCTTTATATGCAATGAGGATAATATCAAATCCTCCTAAACCAGTCTCTTGTGAAGGATGCATCAAATCATGAGTGAAAGCAATAGCTAAAAAGAAACGTAAGAGTTTTCCAAGTTCTTAGTCCTTCTGAAACTTAATTTTTTAGGAAATTCAGAACACTTTTCCCTTAAGTTCTACAAAGTTTCCCCTGGCCTCTTCAGACTGACAACAAAGTAAAGGTTGCATTCACAGTTCTACTCTGTGTTCTCTGACTCTGCACTCATTCACCTCTGTAAGACCTCCAGCTCCCCTTCAGAATCCCCATAGACTACTCGGAGTTCTTGGAGGTGCTTTGAGCACTTGTCATTTTAGACACCTTTCAGGTACAAGGTGTCTTTTTCTGTCATTATTTTGACTCTCTCCCTCTCTATTATCTCTGAGGCCTAAGACTCTCGGAAATCTGTCACCACAATTAAAGACACTTCTCTTTGAGAACTACAGATGCCAAAGACAATCTTGGAAAAATGCAGATAATTTACAGCTTCTTCTCTTATCTTTAGATCCTGTTTCCATCTTTGTAGCATCTACTTAGCCACATGTTGGGTTGGAAATTAGTCCCTGTGTTATTCTTTTTATACAGATATGCTCTTATTGGTATATTGTAATCATACATCATAATGAGGTTCAAAGTGATGCAACCATACATGCACACAGAGCTTGGTGGGTTCCCCGCCCCCTGATCCCACCCCATTCCACTCTCCCCCAGTACTTGAGATCAGTAGTGACACCTTCACATATGGTCATAGCACAGTAGTGATAATTTCATATATGATATCACTACTAATTTCTCCACAGTGAGGTTGGGAATGATACCTCCTTGTGTAGACATAGCATTAATTGAACTGCGTCCTTCATCATTTCTCTTTCTCCCCAACCCCCATTCCTCTCAGCTGCTTATGGAAACTTCTTCAAAATAGACCATATTCTGCGCCACAAACCCAAGAATTAGTAAAATTTTTTTAAAAATTGATATAATTCCATCCCAGCATTCGGGAGGCTGAGTCCGGAGGATCCGGGTTCGCGGCCAGCTTCAGCTACTTAGTGAGGCACTCCGCAACCTAGTGAGACCCGGTTTCAAAATAAAGAATAAAAAATAGGGCTGGGGGTATAGCTTGGAGGTAGAATGCCCCTGAGTTCAATCCCCAGTACCGCAAAAAAAAAAAAAAAAAAAAAATTGATATAATTCCCTATGCTATTCTCTCATCCTAGTATGCATTATTATCCCAAGACATCAATCCTAGCTGAGAGCCCTGCTGCTATCACCTCTATAAGAAGAAAAGCCATGTTCTCACCACCTCTTGAGTTACACTCTGCTCTGTGGGTCTCAGTGCTGGGTGGCCATGACTCCTACTCTTTTATTGCTTTTATATTTAATTAATTATTTTATTAGTACTGAGGATTAAACTCAGGGGAATTCTACCTCCAAGCTAAATCCCCGGCCCCTTTTAGTTTTTATTTTGAAACAGGGTCTCACTAAGTTCCTGAGGATGTTGTTGAAATTCTGAGGTTGTCCTTGAACCTTTAATCATCTGGTCTCAGCCTCCCAAGTACTGGGATTATAGGCATGCACCACCACACCAGGCCCTGTGTATCCCTACTTCTTAGTGAGAGTTTGATGAGATGGCTCTTCCAGCTTGCTCTTGCATCCCTTTCTTTAGAATACTCAGTCATGAGTCCATGACACTGGGCTCAAAAATAATTTGAGAAAAGAACCTTATACTTCCAATTCTCCTTCCTCTCTGATCCTGATGTATTATTCTTGAGTCCAGCTAGGATATCTCATTTTCCCCTTCCCTTATCATAATTCTACATAGGGAGGTGCTTCTTTCTCTAATGGAAGAAGACTCATCCCATCAATTCTCTGTGTCCAGGCCTTTATGGATTCCAGGAAGGACACAGCTCTGGCAGAATCTAAAGCAACTACCACACTTCATTATGAGCTCCTGCATTTGGGACCGAATGTCAATGTTCCCACAAATTCCCAGGTTGAAATCTAATCTACAAGTGATGTCACTAGGAAGGAGATCCTTTGATGGTGATTAGGTCATGAGGAGGGAGCCCTTATAAATGTGATTAGTACCCGCCCTAATCAGAAGAGACACAAGAGCTTGGCATACTTCTCTCTGCTCTCTGCCAGGTCGGCACTCAAAAGGAAGCTGGTTATCTGCAATCCAAGAAGCAGGCCCTCGCCAGACACTAGATCTGCCAGAACCATGATGCTTGACTTCTCAGCCTCCAGGACTATGAGAAATAAATGTGGTATAAATCCCCTCAACCGACAGATACCCTGTCTCTGCAGATGACACTCTCTTCCCAATAGTTTATATTAAAAATAAAATACTATGGATGAGAAATATCAACTACTCAAGTTACCTGAGTTTGTCATTTGTCAATTTTTATGGATTGCTTCTAAAAAGACAGAGAGCATTACTGGAATTTGGGAATACAATATAGGTATAATGTAAACCCTGAACTTGAGAAATTTACTGTATAATGATCTTTCATAGGAGATAAAATAACAATATTATAATTGGCAGTATGTTCTTTTTTTCTCACTAGATGTCTTGCTTCTTCTGTGTATTATTTCTGGATCTTAATAAACTCAAAATAGCTTGTTTACTGCTTAAAATCTTTTGTTTTATGCCTTGAGCTATACCAATGGGAGAAAAACATGATCAGTCAATCAAATATACCAAATACATGCTATAAAAAGAAAAAATATTCAAGATGTTCCAGACATAAACCTATTCCAATTTTTAATACTATTCTACAGAAATTAGAAACTGAAGTCTAAATTTAGCTGGGGTTGACCTGCCTCACCTAGATTCATTCACCATTAACAATAAGAAAAAAAATTAAACTTTTTAATTCCTGTCAGTTTCTATTATTAATCAGAAAAGCGTTTCCTTAATCCTTCACCCCAAGAGCAGCTTCATTATGGTTTCAAAGCTAAGTGTAGAGAATTCTGCTTGAAATATTATATTTTTAGAAAATTTGATTCTCAAAGAAATGAAAATTAAGCAGCTTGATAAAATTACATTTATAAACTATTCATTTATTCAAAAGGATGGTATGCTCATCTCATGAATTTGCCCAAAAATTGTGTAGCTGTTTCTTTAGAGATGTGGAATTGCAGGTGGCTAAGAAGAAGTCTTTATTAATTTGAAGACCTCTTGACCCAAAGTCACCAGCCTTTCAATTTTTCTCTCGAGAAAGAAGGTGTTAATTTATAGTATTTCTGTTTTTTCCATGAAAGGCAGGCTCTAGGCTCTAAATTGCTGAGGTTAGTGCCAAGACTGCACAAAATAATGAGAAAGATATTACAGATTCTTTAATAGGCATCTATCTCTAAAGGCTGCATACCCATTAAAATGCCACTCTAACCCTCCTTTGTAGATAAGTATGCAGCTTGGTGTAAGGGTAAGAAATTAAATCCACAAGAACCTTTTCCTTTGCCTTAACTTCAGTGCAATCTATTCAGTGTCACAAATTTAAGACAAAGGAGGCTACACACTGAGACACTTAACAGTGTTTGCTACTGTCACTCCAAGTAGAGAGGGCAGCTTGACATCCCACCAAAAAGAAGGCATGGCAGCAGAGCCCCCATGCAGGACAGAAGACGAGATCTCCCAAGAGTCTCTTTGGTTCAGGAGTTTGATCTTTGGACATTTCACTCATACAACTTGAGTGTGAATGAATCTTTATCCCCCAAAGGGAAGGACATGGCATAGGAAATGGGACAAACTCAATCAGAATCAAGGCTGATGGCTTGCCATATGAGGTTACATTAATGAGAGTTGATTCCCAAGAAGAGATCTCAGGTAGGGGAACATTCCTCGAAATAAGTACAGCCTCCCAAAGTGAATATAGAAAAGGGTAACAGGTATTAGAGATGTGTTATATTTCCCTCCTTCCTCCCTTCATTTTTATTTTGTGTTTCTGCTATTTAAACACAACTCCACATTTAAAATGAGAATGAGTTTTTCGGAGATCTGGAGCTAGGAATCTCAACGACAAATTTTATTCTAAGCCTAATAACTATATGAGGTCATATATAAATCTGAGACTTACATTTGTTTCCCTATCCCTATTATTCATTCTAACCTTTACTGTTATGTCCATATTTGTCTCAAATAATTTTAGAATGATAGAAGATTGCATACTTATTGAAAAGGAACACAAACGAATAAATTCGATGATTCAGGTACTGAAAGAGTGAGGAGATCCTATCCATCCCTATTCTTGAAGGAATTATAAGAAAAGAGAAAAACAGAAACAAAGAAACATATCATTACACTAGAATATGGCAAGCAGTGTGGAAATAAATGCCCTGGGTGATATTAGGACTCAGAATAGGGGTACTTAGCCAGGCATGGTGGCACACACTTGTAATCCCAGCATTTGGGAGACCAGAGGATCTGGGTTCGTAGCCTGCCTCAGCTACCTAGTGAGGCACTCCTCAACTTAGTGAGACCCTGTTTCAAAAATAAAGAATAAAAAATAGGGCTGGGGTGTAGCTCAGAGGTAGAATGCCCCTGAGTTCAATCCCCAGTACTGCAAAAAAAAAAAAAGAATGGGGGTACTTAATCCACTTTGAGTGTCCAGGATAGACCTCTTGGCAGGGATTATGTTTAAGCTAAGTTTAAAAAATCACAAGTAAAGGAGAAGCACTTCTGTAATGGCAAAATCCTCCAAAAATCCACTGCTACACAATTGAAACAAGAAAAGTGGCAAAATCATATCAAAAGAAACTTTTTCAGAATTCTAAAAATTAACCAATAGCTTGAAATGATATGAAGTGTGTTTATCAAGGAAGTATAGCTAAATCTCAGTAACAACAGTCAGATTTGTTATATTTTTAATATACTTTTATCGGTGCATTGTAATCACATATTTTATGGAGATTTAGGGTGAAAGAAATACACATATATACATAGCATCCAGTGTATTTCCTCCCAGATCTTGACCCCTCTCTTCTCATCCCCATTCATAGTATTTCAATTGGTATTAATAACTTCACAAGTACACATAGGATTTGTTTGAAGCGATTCCTTTATCCCATCCCTGCCTTCCCCATCCTACCTCTTCCCTAAGTCCCCTTCCACTCTTCTAATGATATTTCTCCTCATTTATATTTTTACTTTCCTAGTTTCTTTCTAGCATCCACAAATGAGAGAAAACATATGACCCATCACTCTCTGAGACTGGCTAATCTCACTTAGCATAATATTCTCTAGTTCCATCCGTTGTATTTCAAATAACATAATTTTATTCTTCTTTATAACTGAGTAAAATTCCATAGGGTGCACATACCACAGTTTTGTAATCTATTCATCTGCTGACAGACACCTAGGCTGATTCCATAGTTTGGCTATTGTAAATTGTGCTGCTATAAATATGGATATACCTTTATCACTATAATATTCTAACTTTATTTCCTTTGGAAAGATATCCAGGAGAGGTGCAGCTGGGTATAAAGATACCTATATAAAGGTTCCATGCCTGGTGGTATTTTAATTTACCCCATTCCCATTCCCCTCTCTCTCCAGTTCTGCAATAGCCTTAAAGTAATGGTCATACTACCAGGATAGCTGTGAAAAAGCAGCAACTTAGCTGACACTGGTGGACTATGTCTCACACACAATAATCAAATGAATGCTAGAATGGCAGTACCAGTGTCAGACAAAATAGACTTTAAGACAAAAATTGTTTCTAGATACAAAGAAGTACATTGTACAACAAAAGGAATACTCAATCAGAAGAATATAATAATTAAAAGCATATATGTACCTAATTTAAAAAAATGCATGAAGCAAAGATTAGTAGAATTGAAGTAAAAAATAGATAATAATATGGGAAAATTTGCTGCTCTATGTCTAATAATAGATTGATAGGATAATAATAGGCAGCCTAGGCATGCTGGTACATGCCTGTATTCCCAGCACTTGGGAGGGCTGAGATAGGAAGATCACAGGTTAGAGGCCAGCTTCAGCAACTTAACAAGACCATGTTTCAATATAAAAAAGTGCTGGGGTGTAGCTTGGAGGTAGAATGCTCTGGGTTGAATTCATAGTACTAAAAAATAAAAATGGCAGATTACCAACAAGGAAATAGAAGACATTAAGGAAGATATAAACCAACTAAAACATAGCAGACATTTATTGTACAATCTATCCAACAACAGCAGAATATACATTCTTCTGAAGTTCACACAGAATATTCTCCAGGATAGACCATATGTTACACCATGAACCAAACTTCAGTAAATTTTAAAATATTGAAATCACACAAGATATAGTCTCTGATCAATATGGAATTAAATTAGAAATTAATATTGAAAGAAATTGGAGAAAATTGTGAATATACAGAAATTAAACTGCACTCTCTTAAATAATCAATTTGTCAAAGAAATCACTATGGAAGTTAGAAAATACTCTGAGATCAATGTATCCAGACTTATGGAATTCAGCTCAAGAAGTGCTTAGGGGAGACTGATAGCCATAAACATCTGTATTGAAAAAGTAGGAAGATTTCTAAGCGTTTCATCATACTTTTGGCTAGAGATTTAGTGTATTCACTCTTGGTCAAAGGAAGAAACAAACACAAACACACACATATTCCCATATATACACGCATCATAAACCACAATAATCTTAAGTCCAAATTCTTACTCCATGCCTACAAAGTGTCCAAAGAGATATAAAAACCTTCCAGTCTTCAGGCCAGTTCTGCTCTTGTGCCCTGCAGGTTGTTTTTAGCAGTGCTAAGTTGATCTTCAGAAGAACCTAGAAGGAGGTCCATGGAAAGCAATGCCAGGCCATCATTGTGTTGTGATTTCCTTCACAAATGCTGTGTCTCAAGAAATCCTTACTCATCAGAAACTCTGGTTAATTATTTAATGCATTAATATAATTACACATGATTTTGCAATGGTTACCACAGTTATTTACTTTTACTTATACTTTTTTTTTTTTTTTCAGTACTGGGGATTGAACTCAGGGGCATTCTACCTCCAAG
>PVLC010008036.1:26464-47703 GCA_004027655.1 Graphiurus murinus
CAATCTACCTCCGAGCTACACCCCTAGCCCTATTTTTTTTTTATTCTTTATTTCGAAACCGGGTCTCACTAAGTTGCGGAGTGCCTCACTAGGTAGCTGAGGCTGGCCGCGAACCCGGATCCTCCGGTCTCAGCCTCCCGAATGCTGGGATTACAAGCGTGCGCCACCACGCCCGGCTACTTATACTTTTTGATTGTGTGAAAAAAATAAAACTGGTGTGATGATGTATTGTCAGGAAAATCATCAATAGATTTTGTTTTTACTGTTAATTTTAACTATCCTAATTAATCTGTGCTGTACCAGACATGTCCTTTGGTCTTGCCATTAATTAGTGGTTTCATCTTAGGTAGCTCATTCTTTTTCTTTATCTATCAAATGAAAGCATTAAACTAGAGTTAATTTCTAAGGAGATTGTTTGTTATTGTTGTTTGGCTCCAATAATATTTGTGTTTCTGAAATAGAGATTAAACTAGTCATAATCTAATTACATATTAAATTCTCTTCTCCCGCCATTCTAACTACAGTAACTAAATCACTAATAAACCCAAAGCAACAGAGAAAATATTTCAATTTAGTTTGAGGAGAGATTTAAATGGGACTTTAATATCTTAATTGATTAAATGTGGATTTCACAATTCCCTCATTGTCTATTATTGTAAAGAAGTTCAAGGTAAAGTGCCCCAGCTGTAGCCAAATTGCATTAAAATCTACTTTTACAAATTTGTCAGGTTTAAAACGTAGCTAAACGAGCTAGATGCCTCAGGTTTTATAGAATAACTAACAGAAATGTGTTTTCAAAGAATAGTAGGTGATTTAGTCCTATAAATCTAAAATAGGTCTTCATACATTGTACTGTCCTACGTAACCAATGAAACCATGTGCTGTGATGTGTGCTCCTAGGTTATATAAACCCATTACTGATTACACCTACAACACAAGAAATACTATGCCACAGATATATGACAAATGTTATTATAATCTCCATTAAGTTATTCAGTTGAAAGTTATACTTGCATTACTATACACATACATTTAAACAATGACCCATTTGCGGACGAGTACATCCATAACTGCAGGAGTAGATAATGCCAGTATCACATTTCCTCCAACTTCAGCCAAGCAGAAATGTGACAAATGGGTTTATTGCTCTACTTTGGTGTTCAGCTAAAATCAGAGATTTAAATTTGAATAGTCCTAAATGGCTCTCTACACTCAGGTAGCACTCCCTTGAACATCTGCCAATGTGCACATTTCCTAATATAGAACAGCACTCCTGCTGGCAAATTCATTTCCTCAATTTTCTAGAAGCTGCAGACAAGCTCAATGTAGGCACAGGTTCTAGCCTTCCTTTAGAAGCGGCGAACACCTCAAACAATGAAAATCATCCATTTCTTTGAAAAATTGAAATGCAATTTGGCATACGTACTTTCCCTGGGCAGAGTCTCCCCTTAGCAACCCACTCAGTGGTTGACTATTGGAATCATTTAGAAGTGATTTGAAGACAGATGAGCTTAAATCACATCTTTAAACAAAGCAAAATAGGTTTAGACTTGCACAAACATCTGTTAATTTTTCATACATGCTCAATCCATTAAGATAATTCACCTTATGGAATAATTCACAATACGAAATGCCCCACACAACATGGAAGAAGAGAAAATTCAGTTATGCAAATGACTTCCATTTAAACTGTGCCCAGTGAACAATGGAGTGATTCAAACTGCATGCTAATCACCTCAGCACCTACAGAGCTCTGGAAAGCCAAAGTCGACAAGGTCAGACTTTCCTAGGGCTTCAAGTCTAACAGTGTCCTGAGGGTGAAAGCCTGTCAGGCCATCTACATGATGGAGAATCTTCATAAACTTCTGGGAGTTCCTCTACTTAAATCTACTGTTTCCCTCTGCTGAAATGTAAGAATGACATGGGATAATAAAACAATACCTGATGCTCTTTCTCAAATTTTTCATCTTGGACCAAATTAAAAATTGGCTGCAGTTACTTGCAACTGTGGCTAAAAACACCATCAGTCCTTGGCAGCAGCATCAAGAATCTCTGAGTTAAAAAGGAACCTTGTGAGATTTTGAGATTTTATATATAGATAGATATATACATTTATTGGTGCACTGTCATTATATATCATAGTGAGGTTCAAAGTGGAGGATACACATATATATGCACACAGCACTGAATCCTGCCCTGCTCTGCTTCCTTCCCCTGTGCATGTCAGGGAGCTTGTGATGATACCTTCATATACAGGCACAGCATTATTTGAACTATTTCCTTCATTGCTTCTCCTTCTTTTCCTTCCCCCCAACCCTCTTCCAGTATTCTACTAGTTTCTCTCCTCATTTATCTAAAGTCCTTTATATTTCCTATTTTCTCTTTCTGTCCACATATGAGAGAAAACACATGACCTTCTGAGATTGGCTGATCCCTAATTCCAATGTATTCTTTAGAGAGATACAAAAAGCAAACAAACAAACAAAAAAGGTCTTAAAATTTATACAGAAGAACAAAAGAAGCTGGGCGTGGTGGCGCACGATTGTAATCCCAGCATTTGGGAGGCTGAGACAGGAGGATTGGGTTCGCGGCCAGCCTCAGCTACTTAGTGAGGCACTCCACAACTTAGTGAGACCCTGTTTCAAAATAAAGAATAAAAAATAGGGCTGGGGGTGTAGCTCGGAGGTAGAATGCTCCCGAGTTCAATCCCCAGTGCCGAAGAAGAAGAAGAAGAAGAAGAAGAGGAAAACTCAGAATAGCCAAAGCAGTTCTGAGCAATAAGAACCATGCTGGAGGTATCCCAATACCTATTTCAAATTATATTATAGAGTATAGTAACAAAAATAGCATCACCTTGGCACAAAAACAGACACATGGACCAATGAAATAGAGTAGAAGATGGAGAAACAAATCCTCATGTTTATAGCCAGTTGAATTTTGACAAAGGAGTCAAAAACATACACTAAAGATTCATTTGGTCATAGACAAGAAAATGATTTCTATAGCTGAACACTTGGATATCATGGCTTGTACTGGTATTTGAAATGTCTAGAAGGCTCTGGTTTCTTAAAGTAGCACATTCTGGCACAGAGAAGTCTTTTGGATATCCAAAGATAGGTTTAATGCAATTACAGATAAAATAAAATAATAATAAAATATTTCCACCATTCTCTGGCTTTCCCACAGCTTTCTATTTAGAATTGTTTTAATAGATTGAGGACTTCTGAGTTATACATTCAGCTAAACAGTATATAATTTCATTTAATTTTCAGAACATCATAAAATAGAAAAATATTCATTCTACATTTGAGGAATTTTTGAAGAATCTTTCATTCTTGGAGTTGAAATTATTTACAACAAAAGCAAGGGCAGAGGTGGGATTGAAATCCTAGTTCAAATTGCTTCCAAAATCCATGATGTAATAGTTCCAAAGTCCACGATGTAGTAGTTCCAACATACTACTGTGCCCTCCACAGAGCAAGAAAGTGTTATGATCACCCTGACCTTCAAAGAGGCCATAAAGTTCTTTCGTCCATCCCTAATTTTTTAGTAAGTTCAGACTGCTACATAGACTGGATGGTTCATTAACAGCAGAGATTTATTTCTCATAGTTTTAGAAGCTAGAAGTCCAAGATCAAGGTATCAGCACAATCAGGTTCTTGTGAGGGCCCTCTTTCACAATGCAGACTGCTGACTTCTCATTGTATCTTCACTTGGCAGAGAAAGAGGAAGCCAGCTCTCTGTCCTCTTACGGGAGCACACTATTTCTAATCATGAGGCTCCACTCTCATGACCTAATCACTCCTCAAATGGCCTTCAACACATGAATTTGGGTAAGGCACCACATTCAGTCTATGAGATTGGAGCTAGGATCGGAACTCTGATTTGAATTGCTTCCAATATCTATGTTGGCTTCAATATGCTACGTTACCCTCTGTAAAACAAGAAGGCGTTATGGTTACCCTGACTTCCAAGGCCATAAGACTTGTTCTTCCACCCATAGGTTTAGTTCGAGGAGTCAGTATTTCAAAGCTCATGCCTTTACCCTTCCTCATAGGATTCTAATCTGCTGAGTCTTGGGTCATTTTCAAAAGTTCCCCCATTGATTCTAGTGCACAGTTTCCAACAATAATCGCTGATTATATAACTTAATGATCCTAAACCATGGGAGTCCTCATATTGATTCTTAGTCATCCTTGAAATCTACAAGAATTTTTTTAGTATTGTATTCTCATTTCAATACATGTCAGTTTTGGATCTGGTTAACCAAATCCTGCCAGCTAATTTTACTTTTTTTTAATTTGCTTCAGCTTTGTATCTATTGTCATTTACTTATTCATTTGACACCTATTTATATTTCTAATAGGTGTGATTCCATATTCAATGACAAATAAGGCAATAAACATGTGTCCTTATTGGCAAAATGGTACTTAAATATAGTGATGACCTCCCCCTGGTTGCTGAGAAGTTTAATGGAACAGTATATACAAAGCATGTACAGAGGGGCCTAGCACATGCTAAATGCTTCACGAATGTGAGTGACCCTTAATCAGAGGCCTGAATGAAGTCATGCAAGTCATATGGCAAAGAGGGAAAGAACCATCCTTGTCAGAGGCAGAGCAAGTGCATATGCTCTTAGGCAGGAGCAAGTTTAGGTGTTCAGAATCATTTGCTTATTTGACCACAGGAGGCCATGCAAAGATGAATGTAAGTTTTAAAGGAATGGTTCTCAAAGGGCTTAAGATCCTGTTCTGAATTGAGTTATGTGCCTCCAAAATTCATATATTGAAACTCTAACCCTGTACTTGGTACCTCCGAATGTGAACATATTTAGAGACAAGATTTTGAGAGAGGTAGTTAAGCTGGAATGAGGTTATTATATAGACCCTAATCCAATAAGATTGGAAATTAATCCATAGATACATACACAGGGAGGACAATATATGGAGGAAGGGGGATAATAGCGATTTACAAGCCAGCAGGAAGGCCTGGGCTGACCATTCCCTTGTGAGTCTCAGAAGGAATCAACCCTGCTGCCACTTTTTCCCCTTCATCTGGATCTATTTATTATTCAAATTTAAAAGTTCATCTGAAGAATTTCTGAATTATTCATAGGGGTAGTAAGTAATCATTCAGATTAGATATCTCAGGACTTGTCTAAGTGGGTTGGTCAAATGAGAAGAATTCTAGAAGCAAACCAGTTTCCCTGGAGGTATCGGAACGAGTCCAGTTACAATTGACATCTGTGGAAACACTCTGAGCAACACAGAAAGGTGCATACTTCTCCATAGTGAATTGCATGGCAAGAGGGAAGATACTGGGGGAAGAATAGAGAACAAATCCTCTGCTAAGCCTAAGACGCCAAGCCACGCACTGTGACTCCCTTTACCATCAGCCCTGTCTGAGCCTAACCCTTGTGCTGGGTGCTTCATGAGAGCTGCCCAGGAATCAGCATCTAGGAATAAGAGGTGCTAGGATTATAACAAGCAATAGCTTGGTGACAAACCAGTATTACACCCATGGAAGTGCTGGAACAACAAGAGAGGCTGGGAGCTGACGATGAGAGAACAGAGTCACATGTTTATCAGGAATGGATGGACAAAAGCAGGAACAGAAGCAAGAGTAAAAGCCAACAGGGGAGACAATACAGAAGCCAGAATATAAAGCCTGCACCACAGAAGGTCCTGCATGGGGTACGTCTTTCAAGGGTGAGAAAGTATACTCTGTCAAGTACAGGATGGATGCTTAAAGGGCAGAACTACCTCTGAAAATAGAAACATTGCAGAGCAAACATTTGATTGTAATTTAATGGAAGTGGTGCCCAAGCAACTGGAAAAAGAAAAAAAAATAAGTTTCCAACAAGGCTAAGATGCTCCAGCAGGCAAGGTTGCCATGGCATTTTAAAGTGCTGGTTGCACCAGAATCCTGGCTGCAGACTGAAATGGAGCCATAATCAGGTGGCATTCACACTCTGGCATACTATAATTAAGTAATTATTTGATCCAGTGGTTTTACTAAGTTTCTCTGCACAAAAGCCAGCACCTCTCTTCAATTCCTGCCACATTCATTATATTTAACTCCTGCCTGATATTTAGTATAAAGGCCTGATATCCAGTATAAAGGCTAAATACCAAAGTTCCTTTTCCTTGTTCATAAATAACAACATAATAAGTTAAGCTAAAATGCTGGAGGCACATTGCTCGTTAAAATATAATCAAACCTTTTTACAGTCTATCAGTCACATATAAAGAAAAGGAATAAATTCAGATCCAGATCTGTGCTATGAAGCAAATAAAATGAGTTAAGGGGATGGAAAATACCAGAGGGCTGTCTGTTTTCTAGTATGAGGTAAGGACACTTGAGCAGAGTCAGAAATATGAAGAGAATTATGATAAGATCCAAAAGAAAATCATTTCATCCAATATGGTGGCACATGCCTGTAATCCCAGTAGTTAGAAGGCTGAGACAGGAGGATCACAGGTTCAAGGCCAGCCACAGCAACTTAGCAAGGCCTTGTTTCAAAATAAAAATAAAATAGGGCTGGGGGTGTAGCTCAGAGGTAGAATGCTTCTGGGTTCCAGCCTCTGCACCAAAAAACAACAACAACCAAAAAAATGAAAAAGAGAAAGAAAGAAAGTCATTTCAACTGAAAGAAATAACCACTGAGTTTGGAATTAACGGGAGAGGAAGTAAGTGGAAACTTTGGGAGAAGACTCTATCTCAAAGTTGTACTCTGCTTAAGGAGCAGAGAGAAGTAAGCTAGAGGAGTCTCTCTGACCAAGGATAAGATATTTTTAAAGTAGGGCAATATTAATGAATACATGGTAAGCCAGCAAGAATAGTGCAATGGAGAGAGGTTGATTGATTGTATTAATTAGGCTAAGTATTCCACGGGAAGAAATAAAAAAATAAAAATAAACTCATTTTAACACAATACAATTTTAGTGCTCACTCTTGACCATAGTCACTGATGGAAGGAGTGGGGTGGGGGTGCCATTCTCTGTTGTGGCTTTTGCAGCCATTCAATGAGGCCCTTTCCATGTCAACACAAAGCTTCTAAATTCCTTTAAGGAAGAGAGAACATGGAGGCTTGCCCAGAGGATTTGATGGCCAAGTCTTGAAGAGGTACACATCATTTCCACCCACTTTCCACTGGCTGGAATTCAGTCGCACAGCCCCACTAAAACAATGGGAAGGTTCACAATATGCTCTTCCACTGCGGCCAGCAGGAAAATTAAGAGAGGTTAATAAATACTTATCACAGCCACCCCAACTGCTTCTCATCATCAAATATGTGTTCTATTCTTTCTGCCACACCTGAAGCATGCTCTCACCTTTGCCCAGGTGGCATCCCAGAGACTCCGTCTGCACTGAAACTAGCTCGAAGTCCAGGACTCCTAGGTGACCTCTCCATTTACATCTGGATATGATTCCTCATGGTGCAACAACCTATGACCTATAAAGACAAATTTTCTTCCTCCACCTCCACATACAATATGCAATGATGAGGCGAGAACAGAGCAGCCATGTAGACACTTCTATACAGAAAAATAAAATTAGGAGATGCTTTGTAAGCTCTGAAATAAATACTCTGGCCTACTTTATGAAGATGTCTACCATGGAAGGGGTAGGTCCAAATGCTGCTCACTTGCTCATTGTTCTTCATGAGCCTAGGCTCCACTCAGGGACGTTCTCTTTGGTTTATTGTCTGTCTTGGCCACATCTAATGTGCATGTTGGAGAGTGCCCTCCTTAAGAACTGTACAGCTCACATGGCCCACTTCCCATTTGAGAGGTGTTTAAAGACTCACTGAAGAGTCATCGGCTTGTTTTAGATATGGCTCAAGGATTCTTTGGCAGAAAACTCCCTCAAGCAATTAGTATGCTTCAAATTTATTTGCTCCTAGTTAGATGCATGTGCTGTTAACTATAGTCAAAATTCTTTGGCGTTTGGATCAGAGACCTCTTTATTTCCTTACTTCCTCACCCCATTCTGTCTCTCAACTAATTGCTGCTACCTTGAGGCCACTAGGCCTCAGGAATTGGCCTCTTCTTTGCCTCCAAGCTGATCAAGCCACTGCATTCAACTCAGAAGTCTCCCTGGGGTCTGTCTCTCCAGGCCATTTTAAGTCACACCCCATTGTCTGAGCAGTTGACTTTTCCAATTTTTCAGAACCCTGACTTTAAAGACCTTTATTCCTTTCATTTTTGCCTATAGACTATGCATGCAACCTTTCCTGAACTCATCCCTTTTAAGGCCATATTTCATTGATTCTAAGTTGTACATTGTTTCTCATTTTAAATATTTATCACCCAAAAGAATAATTTCATGATGAAAACCTCTAAGCCAACCAAAAAAAGAAAATTCTTTTCCTTAATGAAAGTTGTACATCAAAACCCACAAAGTGTCCAAGTTTTAGAACAATTCTTTAGAACAGAAGGACAACATACATATACAGCTAACGTGGTTTACATTCAGCAATGTATAAGGCCTGGTCAAGAACAGAAATGAAATATAAGAACTGAAAGTTAATAGAAAGGTGTGACCCAATTTGTGAGCAACATAATTGTAGGAATTTCTCAGTAATCTGGAAACAACATCGGGAAGAAAAAATGAACAGTCTTCTTTACACTGTTAATAGCTAATAAAATATAATAGAAAACTATTTCATTTATAATATCAAAAATCCTAAGTATATAGACATAAATTTAAGAAAAGATTTCCAAAACCTTACTAAAGAGAGGAAAAAGTCAAGGAACAGGTTGCTCTAAATAAATGAAAAAATATACCATGTTCATAAAAGGAAGGAATTGATACCTTTAAAATGTTGTTTCCCATTTCCCCTCAAAAAATTATCTATAAATCAAATGCAATACACTTTAAATTAAGTGTTCACAGAGCTTGTTTTATTGCTTTGTTTCATGCTGTTTCACATTTACAACATATCAAGCCAAGTATAAATTTTATGTGGAAGATAAGAGATTTTTTGAAGAAAGAAAATTGCTCTATATGATATCAAGAATCATTTCTAAGTTGTGATACCAAATGTTCAACCAAAGTTAAATATTTGGTATCAGCACAGGAATATTTGAAGAGGTCAATGAAATAAAATAAAAGGCACAGAAATAAACCCTTTTACTGTATGACAACAAGACAGTGCATTTGTTTTCTATTGCTACTATAACAAATGATCCCAAACTTCATGGCTTAAGCAGAATATATTATCACCCTTACATCTCTACAGTTTAGAAACCCAACAGAGATTTTATTGAATTAAAATAGACATATTAGCAGGACTTTGCTTGTTTTAGGTGTCTCTGAAGATGATTCAGTTTCTTTACCTTTCTTCCTTCTGGTACCCAGTCACATTATTTGACTAATGGCTCCCTTCTCCATCTTCAAAACCAGCAATGTTGCATCTCTCAGACCATTCTACTCTAATCACATCTCCCTGTGACTCTCTTCTTCTGCCTCTCTCTTCCACTTTCAAGGATCCGTTTGATCACATTCTGTCTACCTGGGTAATCCAGAGCAATGTTTATATTCTAAAGTCACTGAGTAGCAAACTTAACTGTATCTGCAGCATTACTTTCCCTTTGCCTTCTAGCCTAACATATTCATGCACTCTGGGAATTAGGATGTTGACATTTTGGAAAGACTATTACTCTGCCTACCATGGAAAACACATAAAAAATCAACAGGCACCCAATTTCTCCAGGTTTTATAAAGTTTAACATTTATTAAATATGGAGCAATTATTCTCTTTAAGAAAAAAAGGGGGGTTATTGTTATTGTTGGCGGTGGTGGTGGTTTGGTGTGTGTGAATATATGTATGGTACTGGGAATGGAACACAGGGGTATTCTAATTCTGGGCTATTTATGTAATTTTATTTTTTTAAATTTTGAAACAGGGTCTCACTAAGTTGCTGAGGGCCTCACTAAGTTGTTGAGGCTGGTCTGGAACCTGAGATCCTCCTGTCTCAGCTTCCCAATCATAAGTACTGTGATTACAGGCATGTACCATGCCTGGCCAAAATAATAATAATAATAATAATAATAATAATAATACAGAAATATTTAATTATATGATCACATTGCTAAATCTATTTCTAGAGTTGTAGAAGAAATTTTTTCAAGTAAGGGCCCTTTCAGCTTAGTTTCTAAGCCTAGTAATTGTACCCCCTGAGCAAAAGATAGACTAGTACAAGTTAGCTGAAATCATTTGTTAGCTATAGGGACAAAGATAAAAATAAATTCTGACATCACTCCCATCCAAAAAGAAAGAAAGAAATCCCAGTGGATTGAAAACATTCATACAAAATGAAACTTCAAAACATTTAGAGGAAAATATTTTTATAACCTTGGGATAGGAAAGGAATTTAGAGTACATGTCCTGAAGGGAAAAAACCTGAAATTTTAAGTACATTAAAATTTAAAGCTTTTATTAAAACTTTAAATTCTTCTATTTTCTTTTGACTCCCACACAGCTTAGACTGTGTCCTCCTAGTCTAACCTCCCTATGCATGCTACAGTAGTGAGAAGAGAATGTTATACACTGTCCTCCCAGAAGGCATAACTTCAAGATGGGCCATAGATTAAAAACAGGTGGTCTATTGTATAAGAGGTGGTCACCAGGCACATTTCATGCAACCCGACTCAGCACAGTCCCAGATTGTTGGAGGGAACTCAAAATCGTAGAGCATAATCCTTTGATTCTCAGGACTGTTGGAGAGTGCCACTTCCATGTGGCATGTGATCCATGAAATAATTGCTTCTGTCAGTCTTGTGTAATTTTCCTAATCATCATGATATTTTCCTTCCAGAAATAAATGAGCAAAAATGAGTATTGGATGGCAAGGATACTTGGAATCAGACAGAAAAGTCAATAAAGGAGAAAGACGCCCATTGTCACTTATCCTGCCCATCAGGCTTTTTGGACGATAAGTTAAAGCCTTCCTTCCTCCCTCCCTCTCTTCCTTCCTTCCTCCCTCTCTTCTTTCCTCCATCCCTCCTTTCTTCCTCCCTCCTTCCTCTCTCTCTCCCTTCTTTCCTTCCTTTCTCCCCTCCTTCTCTCCTTCCCTCCTTTCTTCCTTTTGTGATATGGGAGATTGAATCAAGGGGCATTCTACCTCTAAGCTAAACTCTCAGCTCCATTTTATTTTTCTTATTTTGAAACAGGGTCTCACTAAGTTGTTGAGGGCCTCACTTAATTGCTGGCCTAGAACCTGTAATCTTCCTGTCTCTGCCTCTTAAATACTGGGATTACAGGCGTGTGCCACCATGCTCAGCTAATAGTTTCAATAAACACTTTATGTTGAGTTTTACTGGGAAGACAAACATTATATTGAAGGGAAATCTAATCAGTTGCTTGAAAGAGCACAGCCCAAGTAAAACAAGGGCTGACTAGGTGTAAAGGAATAATCCGATTATGTAAAAGAAGAATTGTTGCTTTGACAGTGCTTATTTAAAGAAAAATACTGCTGGAAAAGTTCCAATTTCTACTACATTCACCACCTCTAATGAGGTCTGACACATGTTACAATTATGTTTTGATTTGGCACACAGCATTTTTCAGTGATGGTTAGTCACCTAGAACAAGACACAGAGAAGAAATCTTTGGACACAGAACGGATGACACCTCCTTCTATTTTCTGTTTTGTAGTGTATCCTGGTGTCATTTTCTGTGACGGTGGTCAGGTAGAGTTGTTTTTATTCTTTTTGGGCTTTTTTATTTATTTATTTTTGTTCTCTTTTGGTAGGGTGAGGGTATGCTAAAGCCACAGGAAGAAAAATGTGATGCATGTGTCCAATATGTATTATTTTGTTTTTGTTTTTCAAGAAGAGTTGTTTTTGATAACAAGAATAAATGGTGCAAAATGCTTCAAAAAAGAGTTACACTCAACCTTTAAACAAACAGATTTTAAAATATAATAAAAATAGTATCCAAAGATACATACATTTAAAATCCTCCAAGTATTACTGGAGCCAGTGTTTGATTTAGCCCATGACTATGGAGGTTCCTGGGTATTTATGTTTATCCACATCCCATTTCTTCATCTTTGGACACTTTTCTGCTTAACAAAAACAATCAAAGCTACCTGTTTGTTTGTTTCTATGCCTATGTTATTACAAATTCTGAGATTGTACAGAGGAAAAGCAATAAAGAGTGGTCTTCGGTGTTTCTTTGACTGCCCTTGCTTCCGAGAGCCATAGGGAGCCAGGGAGTTCACAGGCTGTCACAGACACTCTTCTTAAAAGAAATAGCATGTCAAGTGCCTCAAATATCTCTGACTTTCAACCAATTCCTTTGTCAGCTTGCGCAAGTGCCACTGCCACTTGAATTTCTCTGAAAGACATGAGGAAAGGTCCAAGTAGGTTTTCCTGCATCAGTATCTTTGCACAAATACTGGTACATCTCCATGCTTCTCCCACCAGATCTGACAGCTGCTCAGGCACAGCAGCTAATCCTGATGTTTTTTCACTTTAAGTTGGGATGCTTTTTAAAAATCATTTATTTAATAATCATAATATGGGGAAATACTGGGAGGTTAAGAAGAAAAGGACATGCCTCCCATATATTAGACATTTTCTTTTCTCCAAGACTCCCTTTGTTCTCTTCCTGAGTTTAGGAAACTGGAGCTAAAAGCAGAAAGAATGAATCTGAATCCCTGCGGCAGAAGGACCTGCAGGTCTCTTTTCGTTTCTATCACTACTTGCTGAGAACAGCTCTCCTGCCTCTCCCCTGTTGTCTTTCCATGTTGTGTATGTTTCCCAATCGCTACTTCATTCATCTAGCAAACAGGCTCCCAGCACCTGGCAGTCTCTACACTGGATTCTAGGAATATAAAGATAGATGGAGTATCTACCTTTCCCACTTATTGGGTCTGTGGGCAGAACAGTCAGTACAGAACCAATAGCAAGTTCACTGCTGGGGAGGCTGTGCATGGGCGACAGAGGTAAAGCATCTGGCCCAGTCTGGAGAAATGAGGAAAAGCGGAAGAGCCTCCTAGAGGAAGGGACCCTTCAGCTGGGTCGAAAAGGAGCCGGAGAAATTCAGCTAAGAGGAGAAAAGGACAAAGTGAGTCCAGCCAGAGTGAACAACAGAATAACATACCCTCATGCAGTATCCCAACCTTAATACTACTGATATTTTAGCCAAATAAGTCTTTACTGTGGGGGGAGGTAACTATCCTGTGTGCTATTGTATGTTTACTAGCTTCCCTGGCTCCTGCTCATTAGATGCCAATACCATCCCCCAGTTTTAGCAATTATAAATGTCTCCAGATGCTGTCAAATTTTTCCCCTGGGGAAAATGCCCCCAGTTGAGAACCACTGCACTTAGCACAGTAGGAAGAACTGGAAGCAGGTTGGTATGGGTGCAGCACAAATCTCGAGGTAGATAGCAGGCAGTGTGGGAGATGGAGAAGAAAGTACAAGCTAGATCTTCAAAGGTCTCCCCTGTCTTTTAGCTGCAGGAAAGTCACTTAGCCTAACAAGAGTGTTTTCTCTTCTGAAAAAAGGAACTTGCCATACTTTTCCTGGAGGACTGTGGCCAGGGCTGAATCAGATCATGTTTGTAAAGAACCCCACTGTGCTGTCACAGACAGAAAGGAGCTCTTTCCTTCTTTCTCCTGCTCAGTGTCATTGTCCAGAATGGGAGATAGGACAATGAATTGAAGGACAGTCAGAGGCTGGAGTGAGGGGTTTGCAGGACCTCTGGGGAAGGGACAATTGAGCCACAGGCAGAAGTGACCACAGGATAGCTGGATGAGCTCCCACCTGGCCAGCAGAAGCTTTAGGTCCTCCATCCCTGAGACTCTGCCCTTCCCACTCTGAGCTTATCTCTCCAGAACACCTGGCTCACATGTATCAGCCAGGCACACTCCCTTGTCTAGTACTTATCTCAATCCAGCAAACAGCTATAATGTTCCTTATTTAGATATGCCACATTGTGGAAAAGAGGGAACAGACACAATGAAAGATAGACAGAACCTCCAGACAGCAGAACTTTCCAGATCAAGGACAGGGAAAGAGAACATCCTGCTCCTTCTGTCTGTAACACCATCCTCTCTCGAAGCCAGCAAGCTGAGGACTCAGCCCAGCATCAGCTCCTCTCTTCAGTCTGTCCTGGAGGCTTGAATTTCTCTTCTCTATGAAGCCCGTGGTATTCACACACTGCCTCCCCGTAGCCCTTGGGGTACCGTGCTGCAACTGACTGGCCAGTTCACTTGCTCACTCGTCAATGACTGTAAGTCACCTGGAGACTAGGGTTCTAGGCTTCTCAAGTGTTGCCTTCATGTGTGAAGACCCAGAGCTCCAGCAAAGCATTCCAACCGCCTGTTGACTAGAGATTAAGAAGGAACTTTTAAAGAGAAATAGTCTTCACACTCCCCACCTGCCAGTGCTTGCCTGTGAGTTACATCCTAGCTAGTACCCGACACACATTCAATTCATTGTCTCAGAATTTTTAACCACCCTGCTTAGTTTCTTAGGGCTGCCACAGAGTGCTGTAAAAACCAGCCGACTTGCCAGACTTGATGACATAGAACAAAAGAAATTTATTCTCTCATAATTCTGGAGGCTGTAAGTCTGAAATAAGTATTGCAGGGCTTAAATCAAGGTGTGGGCAGGATGGCGATGTCTCCAGGGCTCTATTGGAGATTCCATTCCTTGCCTTGTCTATCATCTGCTGGCTACTGGCATTTCTGGGGTTGTGGCTGCATGAACCTCATCTCTCTTCTGTGGTCATATGGCCTCCTCTTCTCCTCTGTGTGTCCCTTAAAAGACACTTGTTCCTAGATAATTTATGATGAGCAGTTCATCTGAAGATCCTTAACTTGATTCCATACATTTTCAAAGACCCTATTTCCAAATAAGGCCATATTTCCAGACTTCAGGGATTAGACAGGGACCTATCTTTTCGGAAGCTACAACTCACTCCATTCTACAACCTTTCACCCATGATGCACCATGTAGAACTCCGACTGAATGCGGCCACTCCCTGCATCCTTTTAGACTAATTTGTCAATTCACATGTTTGTTATGGTTAGAATTGACAGATAATGCACATTCTTTGGAACATAATATAGTTAGGGTACATGCTGTGTGTTCTTTACCAGTGTTATTTTTATCCTCCAGCTTGTGGTTGCAGAAAGAGCACTGCACTCAGACATAAGCATATGAAGATGGAGACCTGGGTTTGCACCTGATAAACATGTTAACTGCCATTTTCTTATTTTGTAAACCAAAGGTCTTGGAGGAGTTCACAGATATCTTTACTCATTACCCATATCTTCTCTCATTTAGAAGCTGGAAAGATAGGAACTATTCTAATACTGATTCTTGGAAATCAGGAAACTATAGTTTAACACAAATAAGCAAATTTCCCATGATCACAAAGGAGATATGAAAAAGATAAAAAATAAGATATGGTCTATATTTGAACCTAGTCATTGCTAAGACTCTAAAATCCTTTCTTTCCACTAAACCATGCTATGTATCTCCTCAACCATATCTGGGGTAGAAATCAATCTGTTTTATCCTGAGTTACTTCAATATAAAATTTCACTAGAGATCTAAACTAAAAATGCAAGGAATGCACACACACATGCACACACTCATACACACAACTTCTCTATTCACAAAAGAGTATATGAATAATTAAAACTCAGTTTTCATCTGCTTGACACTAAATGTTGTCAAAGCCCTAAACAGGAGCCTGTGTCAGCATTTCTCGGAGGCTTTGTGGCATTTGACAACCGCTTGTAGCTAAACAAACCAGTTGACAAGAAGGCCAGGTTTAGTATAAAAGTTTGGGTTAAAAAAAACCCTCAACCAAGTGTGGTGGTGCATGCCTGTAATAATATCAGCACTTGGGAGGCTAACACAGGAGGATCACAGGTTTGAGGCCAGCCTCAGCAATTTAGTGAGACCCTTAGCAACTTAGTGAGATCCAGTATCAAAATAAAAAATACAATGAGGCTGGGGGTGTAACTCAGAGATAGCATGCCCTTGGGTTCTGTCCCCAGTAACAACAACAACAACAAAAATCTCTTCTCCTAGATTGTCAATCCAACCTCAACACGACAGTGACCCTATTATGACTCTTTTTTGTCAATCCTGGTTTTTATCCTGATTTCATGGTTCATCAGGTAAACAGCCAATCCCAGCTGAAGGACAAAGTCTCCAGAGAAGGCTTGAGAGGAGAGAGTCTTGAGAGAAGAAAGAGAACAGCTGGAAAGCTGAAACGGAAAAGGGAGCTGTTCTCATCCAGGAACAGGTATTCCCTCCAGGGAGTGCATCTTCTGAAATATTTGGTCATCCACATTGCGTTTGCAAAGTGTTATATTTTGCATGGAATGTCCCTCAAAGGCACAGGTGTTGAAGGATTTGTTCCAACACAGCGATGCCCACAGGTGAAGCTTTTGGGAAGTGCTCGAATATAAGGATTCTGATCTTACCAATGGATTAATTCATTGGTGGATTCATAACCTGAGGGCATTTTGAGGAGAGGGTAGAGACTAAAGGAGGTGGAACCTATTTAAAGAGCGCAGGTCCTTGGGGGCTATGCTTGGACTATATCTTGTCCCTGGCCTTCTTCTCCCCCTCTGCTTCTCAGGCACCATGAGCACTTAGCTCTGCCGCATCCACTTTACCATAATGCTCTGCCTCACCATAGGCCCAAATTCAGTGGAGTCAAGTGACTATGAGCTGAAACCATGTGCCCAAAGAAATCTTTCCTCCTTTCAGTTGTTTTTCTAGCAATGAAGAACTGAGCAGCACACAAAGTAATACTTCTCGTTTTTATTAATTGCAGACCCATGTAAATGCTAGCCTGAAATTCTGACTAGCAGGAGTTCATTTGTATTATCATTCTGAGATAATGTACTTGTATCCAAAAAGCCTAACTCCTAGCACTGAAGTCTAATACTGTCCTAGGCCTTAACATCGGCAGAAGATGAAACAGACAGAATACTAGGGGGAGGGGAGTAGAGAAATAAGAAAGTGGCAAAGAGAGGAAACCTGGTGGTCCCCCAAGAGGCTGGAGTGCTGGCTGCTCACACTGGGGCTCACACGTGTAGAACTCTCCATACTGATGGCTCATGATCACACATAGGCAAAGCTATTCTGTCACTGAGAAATTGCATGTTACACTTTCAGTTTCCTCAAGAGTCTGCAGAGGCCAAGTTTATGGGACCAAGTTGCAGGTAGAACTTTTAGCTACAGCCTTGCCACAGGCATACACCAAGTCTCCCAGACCACACACCTAAGACTGCTCCGCTCCTACATCACAACAATTATCATTGCACCAAAGTTCTTCCCTCTGGTCTTTGCTCAACTATCTCAATGAAATCCGAGTTGGTGACCCTATTTTAAATTACCACCACCCCACCAGGGCATATAGGTCGTTTTTTCCTCTTCTTTCCTCTTTTTTAAAAATTTGTAGCAATGCTCTACTTCTAATAAGTCCTATAGTTCACTTATATGCTCTGTTCCTTATTTGTTTTCTATCTCCCCTGCTAGAAAGTAAAACACATGAAGTCAGAGAACTTTGTCATTTTTCATTCATGACGAAATGAGGTACATGAACCAGTGTCTGGCACATTGTGAACTCTCAATAAATATTTAATGAATGAATGCAAACACCAGCACAAAGTGCCAAATACAGAAGATCCTGACTCAGAGAAATGGTGAGTTTAAGGCAGAATTGCACCAAGAAGATGGCTTTAGTGTTTGTTTAGAGTAAGGTATCTCTTATTGATTTCTCATCCCAGAAACAACTATCAGTAACTGGGTAACCAGATTAGACATAAGAGGCAGAAAATAATCAAGAAAATACTCCCAAGCAAGGCCAGGATACATCCTACTTTTGAAGACTAAGTATCCTACTTTTAGAGCCCATGCCCTGGAGTCAGCTTTCAAAGGTTAAAGCCCTGATTTTATCACTCTGTTGACCTTGTGCATATTACCCAGACTCTCTAGGCCTCAGTGCATTTTTTTTGCAATGTGGATGACGCTCATATCAAGGTTAAGTCCAGAGAAAAGCTTAGCAGTATGCCTGGTATTTAGTAAGTGGCATTATTATTATATTTTTAAACTCAATTCGAAAATATTTTAATCTATCATTACTTGGTAGCTTTTGGCCAATAGAATATACCCATGTATATCCCAGCAGGTAAAACCAACCACAAATACCCACCCATGTTCTTAGTGACTTCTCAGGACCTTCCTGAACTATAGCCAAGCAGTTCCTAAATTCCAGTCCTAAATCTAATCCATATTGTCATGTCGTTATCTTCATTTATTTTCTATTGCTAAGACAAAATACCTAAGGCTTGATACTTTATAAAGAAAGGAGTTTTATTTTGGCTCATGGTTCTATGCATGATTAAGCATAGAGTGCCTAACACCAAAGATCTTGTGCTATGTCAACTGTGGTAGAGAAGTGGAAAGGGAAGCAGATATGTGCAGGAAAAGCACATGGGCAAAAGAGACAGAGGGTAGACCAACTCACTTTATAACAAGCCACTCTCGTGATGATTATTCCAATCGTACGAGACCTAATTCACTTCTGGGAGACCTACTCCAATTTGAAAAGAACTAACTCAGCCTCTTGAGAAAGACACGAATCTATTATGATACCCCACCACCTAATCATTTCCAGTAGATCCCACTCTTAAGGGTACCACTACTTCTCAGTATCATTACCTTGAGAACCAAAGCTTCTAGCACATGAAACTTTGGGGGACAAACCATATCCAAACCATAGAAGTCATGTTCTATTACAGTTTTCTCTGTAGCTACTAATGCTATGTTGGGAAATCTGGCTCAAGTCAATCCCCTTGGCTTCCCCAACTTAGACCATGTATGAAAAAGATATGCACCCAAAATAGTGCATCAGGATCTAAGTCTCAAGCTGTAGAGCTTAACCCAGACCTAACCAATCAACCCGATTCTCCTGGCCAGAGGACTTGGACATTCTCAATGTTGAACCCACCATTTGCTTTTTTTGATGTTATACGAGATACATACTCATTCATTCATTCACTCACTGTTTACTGAGCATCATTTAAGTATTTACACACAGACAATAATGTCACGATACAACATTCAATATACAAAATACTGCCACGTAAATTATCCCCAAGACTTGCAATATATTTGATGACATGTAATACATTTTCTAGCATAGTCAATAAAAACTGGGAGACTGTACATCTTACTACCTGTGAATCACAGTAATAAACTCTCAAAACAAAAGGCAGATATACTAATTCAGATCAATTGAACTTAATGTCGCTGCAAACTTATTAAATGCCATGCCACCATTGCCTTCATCATGAAAGAAGAATTGCCTGAGGAATATTCATAAATTTTCATAATGAAAGATCTTATATAAGGCCATACCTGAGACATATATCATTCCTCTTATAAGTCAGATTTTCAAATACGTAAATGGCACAATAAATTTTGAGGGAAGTTATTCAACACCCAGTAGCTTCCGTTCTTATTCCCAATGCTCTCTGTTGGCAACAGAATCCACATGAGTCCAAAGAACTAAGTCCTATTTTGATCTATAAAGAAAATTCAACTTTAGAAATACAAACATTATTTTTTTTCTTTTAATATTACCAAACTGGTTTGATATGATTAAATTATGATCTTTTGTTTTGTTTTTTGCTCTTCTCTCAGATTGGATTTCTCTGAAGGACTTGTTCTCTGTAAAATGCTAGCCATGGCACAAACACAGAGCTTTATGAGTGTTGTTCCTCTCAGCATTCTGTTGACATATGGTTGCACGAACAAGATTGCAGAAGCAAGTGACTGAGTCTGCGGGCTCAGAGGTGAAGGCATTTAATTATAGTTTTAGCTCAGAGTTTGAATTTCTTGGGGAACATCCAAGGTTGCTGCCTCGGTGTCAGCATCTATAATATAGGTAAAGCACAACTCTTTTCCTATCTTCTCGCAAGAAAATTATTGCTCACATCAATTTCTATTCTGGACCTTTGTCTCTGGCAAGGCCGATTACATGGGAAGAGAGGTGTTTAAAATATAGTTTGAATGGTGGGGATAAAATTTGCCATTTTAAACAATATTAAATGTAGAAAAAAGGGGGTAAAATTAAGACAAGAGTAGGGTGGGCACCACTCATTGAGCACCTTGTAAATGTGAGGAATCCTACAGATGGCTCTGCACATGTCACTGCGAGTCCTCACTGCCATCTCGTAGACAGATGAGCTAACTGAGGTTTATAGAGGTGAAATAATTTGGGCATGTTCCCACATAAAATGAATAACAGAGCCGGCGTCACCTCTGGCTCTTATGAACAAGTGATAGCTATGCACTGGTCGTGAGATTTAGAAGGAAGAAGTGGTTGTCATGAAAGAAGAATTGCTTGAAGAATATTAATAAATTTTCATAATGAAAGATCCATGCACATTACAGGTATCTCAGGTGTCTGAGCATCTCTCAAGTGGTGTGTGTGTGTGTGTGTGTGTGTGTGTGTGTGTGTGTGTGTAAAAACAGCTCATGTGATCCTTGCTTCTCCTGTGCTACCTTTTCTCCTAAATCACAGCAAATATTTAGCTATCCTTGGGCCCTTCTGCAAATTATAGGGCTTAGTCCACACCTTTCTACGTGTTGCTCCTAGGGACAGGGATTATCATGATCCTGGTATATTATAGTCCCAGAGTCTCTGGTAGCTATTAACTCTCCAAAAGCACTGGAATTGACTATTTTTGAAGCTCTCGTGTCCATCTTTGATATTTTTGTACTTCTAGTAAGAACTTAACATTAAAGAATCTACAGATGGGTCACTTGCCTCGCCCCCTCCCCATTTACACTGCACTGTTTCCTCACTCTATGCCTTTGCTCAGCTGTTCTCTCAAATGGAAATATCTTTTCTTCCTTTCTTATCTGGTAAAATTCTACTTGTACTCATTCTTCATGGCCAAAGTCAAATACCACCCCCCACCTTTCTCTAAACTACCGTCTTAGTCGGTTTTGTGTTGCTATAACAAAATAACTGAAGCTTAGTCATGTATTAAGAAAAAAGAGATCTATTCAGTTCTTGATTCTGGTTGCTGGAAAAATAAAGCACCACGACCCTGGCATCCACCAAGGGCCCTCCTGGCTCTACCACAGTGTGGTGAAGCAGAAACGGACATTGTCATGTGCCAAAGGACACATGTGTGAGCAAGTACACAAAAGAGAAGGGAAGGGGCCAGACTCACTCTTTC